>VXBL01009768.1:1746933-1768813 GCA_013400195.1 Aramus guarauna
AGATGGGACCTTGAGGTCCCTTCCAACCCAAACCATTCCATGATTCCATGATTTCACTATCCCATTAAAGAAGAAATACTTCCTGGTTTACAGAGGACCTTAGCCAAATTTAATTTATAGCAATCATAGTCAAATAGCTGAGGGCTTTTTTTGCCCCTAAATATTTTAAGTTAGACATAGTGGAGCAGTTAAGATTTTTATTAGGTTTTGATCTTGCATTTTATGAAGATTGGGGGAATTATTTTTTACTGAGATGGATTTCCCAGGTTATCAACCACTTACTGCACTCCAGCATAGGGAAAGGTATTCCTGAGAAAAATAAGGAGATTAAAAATATAATAATAAAGGTGCCAGAGCTCACACAAATAATGTCCATTACAATTCACAGTGGGCCAATGAAAAGACATTGTGCAACACTTGGAAAGTACGCTGGGACATTAGTAACTACCGGAGAGCCTGACGGAAGAAAACAGTAGCAAAGCTTTTCTCAGGGGAATACTCTCACACCGCGTTCTTAAATCTCACTGCTGTGCATAAATTTCTGAGAAAAGCTCAAAGCCATTCATCTTGTATAGCTGGTCCTAAAAGCCATTCATAAGTCAGCATCTATAAAAAATAAAAATAAATGCCCAAGATATCCCAAAAATAAGCCGAGACAAGGTTTGTGTTTGCATGCACAGCCTGGCTCAGGGCTATTTACAGGGTAATTGCCTTAGATCACCTTATTAATCATTTGTCTACCTGTAAGGTTTCCCACATACAAGATTCGATCTTACAAGCGACCAACTCTTTTTAGCAATCAAATCATCAGGAGTTTCACATAAACTGGAAACTAGTTTATCAGCAATGATCAGTAAATGTACCTTGTTACATACAGCACCACCAGTTACCAGTCACACATTTACCCTAACCAGTCACCTTTTTCACCCGCAGATCTTTCATAGGTGTGAAAGCTCAAAAAAAGTATTTGGCTGTAGGTTGAGCTAAAGACAGGAGTGTGTAGAGCCAAAGTACTGTGCTTTGATGCTGCTCTCCCCCACTGAATGTGTGCGAGCAGAACAGGAGGAAGAAAACGTGGGATGGAAATTATTAGATGGAGAAAAGAAAATCACTAAGACTAGGAGGAAAGGAGGAGAAAATGCATGTAGGGAAAGAACAAAGATGGAAATAGCTTAAAAGAAAGAAAATAAAAACGGCATGAAATCCAGAAATAACAGTGAGAAAAGTAAACAGCTGAAAGGAAAGACGACGTACGTTCCTGCTGTCCTTGTGAAGAGCGTTACCAAGGACTCCCTGCTTTAGTGTCCCACATAGTGTGTCCCTGAAAATAACGAAGGTCACCAGCCCATTACAGGAGTCGCCAGCAACGAGTAGCCCATTACAACCACCACAGAAATGATCAATTTGTTTATCCTTGCTAACTAAAAACAGAAAACAATGTGATAAGGGGATGGGCTACATCTTGCTCCCCAAGGCTTTCACTGCCCAGCCGCTTCCTCTCCCCAGTGAGACGCACAGGACTCCGGCTTTTTCCTGCTGGATAGGCAGGGAATAACGACTAACTGAAACAAAACAACGAGCTGCTTCCTGCACATACAACATCTGATGTCTGATATCCTGGGAGCTGCATTAGCAGGGTTTTATAAGTCAATTTGTAAAACTCAGGACAGCATTAAAAAACTGACAAATGTCACTCGGTCGCGTCCGTGTTGTCACAGTTATTGAGGCCTCTGGAGAGAGTGTCAAAGAAATAAAGCAAATTTCTTTTTTTGCTTAATTTGTGTCAATTGATTTCCTATTTTTAATTAATAATTCTAATTATGATGCAGCAAATTTACCCAACAGACACAACTAGTTTAATCAGCATGTATTGATTGTAACAGTAGAATTACCCCAATGCTCCTGACACCATTGATTTTCTGTTCCGCGACTGTACGAAAACCGAAGCTGGACTGACTCTGTTGTCAGCTCACCGTGCTGATGATCCCTAAGCTATGAATTGGTGCTCCTGACCTTACAAATAAAAACACAGACATTATCTACTACTTCAGCACTTTAGAGAAGGAATCCGGTGATTAAGTTATGACACAAATAAGGGGGTTTAGTCATAGCAATAGCAGCAGGCAAATAAAGCTGGTAGGCACTGATTTGAAGAAAGAAGGAAAGGGTAAGAGTAGTTAGAAAAGTGTAAAACGGAGCTAAATCAATTTGCTTTAAGTTCCTTATTTGTGCTCATTTTGGACAGCTGCAAAACATCTATTTAACTTTAAGCACGTGCTTAAATATCTGAAGTGAGTACATTTTGGAGCCCGAGTCTAGCATTTTTCCCTACATTTTTTTTTTTCCCCAGTGGCTCACCTAGGAAGGTGCTGATAGGGGCAGGAGGGTGGGCAGGCCATTGGCTTCTGCTCACCTACAGCCAACGCTCATTCTAGTGACACTGTGTGACTGTCCCCATCAGCATCCCATCGCTGGCTCCAGAAGTCGTGCGCTAGGAGTGTGAAAGAAAAGGGAATTCATGGAGAAGGCGTAGTGTGGCCCTTGTGCTAGAGTCATTGAGAATTCCTGCAATTCTCTGCTCATCAAGCTCCAAACCCTGCAGAAATGCTGCAAAAACCCCACCTGTACGGAGAATTTTTACCCATTTGCGGTTTGAATGCTCCAACTTTGAAAGGGTACAAATGCTTTGCAGCAAATCTGCTCTCCAGCGTGCCGCGCATCCCTCCCCAGGGACCTCCGCTCCACTGAAAAACGTCGCACTACAAAAGCGTGGCCCATAAAACGGAACGAGCGGCACCAGTTTACGGTGCGGAGCAACTAATAGTTCTCGCCTATGATTGCCTCACTCAGCAACCTACTTGTAGTAAAGTTTTTCACAATAGTTGGCAATGCAAGCAGATTTAGCAGAAAACTTGCTGTGGTACAGGTAAAATCACTAGTAACAGAAAAACCACATTTTTTCCTATAGCTGGTAATTCACATTGAATATTTTCTGTTTCTGCTTACTCAAACTATCATGTGTCAGTGCTAAACATGTGATTATACTAGTTAGCTTTCTGGCTAAAATATTTGGAACAGCAAAATTGATAGATAATTACAGTAACAGTTATTTGTTCCCTGCCAAACCTGCAGTAAGGCATGCCTGCCTGCAGAGTTATGTCTTTTTAAGCACAAAAAGATAAGCAGCACACATCATACACTTTGAATAACGAGAAAGATTTCCTATGGCCAGCATTTCAGAAGTGGAAACAGACTGTGGTTTGATACAAACCATATCTATTTATGTAAAATGGGATTTTAATTAGAGCTACTTATCCCCGTGATATAAATGAGGCAATGAAAAATGATTGATGCACTCTGGTAATTATTGTTATACCACCTTGCAAACTACAACAAAAAAATCTTTCATGTACATAATGGCTGTTTAAATTTTAATAAGATACAGAACTGCACTTTGGTAGGCAAAATATTAATGCGACATTTTGGGCAATATTTATATTTAAATACAAACAATATTTAACTGAAAAATCAGAATACATGAGGAATGCTGGGTGGATTTATTTAAGTGATAAATAGATCTATTTTGGAACCATACAAAAGAGAGTAAAATATGCATTAGCTAGTTATTTTTTGCAGTAGGAAAGTACGAGCATGACGCAGCATAAACTCATTGTCTCCTCAAGTATAAAAAGTGGCAGCATGTATGACGGCAGATATATACAGTCTCATTGTAGTCACTGTCGCTGCTTCTCAATTTCTACCCAACAGCAAAGGTTAAGAGTGCAAAAACAGTTTCTGTTCATTATTATACAGAATGAATAGCAATATAAATTCTTAATAATTGTTATACCTATGGGGGAAGTAAAGCAATTCTGCTCATTTAAATGAAATGAAAGTTGGGCACTAAAGCCATCCTTCTTTTCTTCCCCAGCTATGGAACAATGCCCCGCCGGAATGGAAAACCGCTCTGGTTCTCTCCATCACAGCTATATCAGACTTTCCGGAAAACTGAACAGCCAATAAGGCTCAAAGAGGCTATTACAGACTACAAGACTCGAACAGTGCCGAGACACCAAAAGCAAGAGTCCTATTATAGACAAGTCTTCTAAAGATAGAAAAAACTGCAGAAAAGACTCTGTCTATACGACCAACTAATGCGTCATTTGTCAGAAAAGAAACATCTAGGCTATCTTGAAAAAGATGCCAAGAAGTTGCTCGTAAGAGAGGAGTGGATTGAATAAAAGACGAAACCAATCCAGACCTTCTGTGGTCATAATCTCATTTGTGCATTGACAGCATTTCAGTCAATAGACTGTCATACACTGGCTAAGAGTTGTATTGCAAAAATGTTTGGACCATCATATCAAATTTCATAGTTGATGCCCTACAAGGTCAGAGAGTGGAATCATTGTTTTTAATAGGGCGATTGATCAAGCCATCAATCCAGCAAAATCAAATTTTACTTTGGTGTCTCCTATAAAGAAAAATGAAAAAACCAATTCAATTCATGTGTATCATCATTTCTAGCAAAGAGATCACATTGCATCAGGAAAATCAGTGGCCTACTCTGTATAGAAAGCATGATCTCGCTGTTATGGAAATCAATCCCAAGTTCTCACTCTCTCTTAGGGAAGCAGGGGATAACAAAGGGGAACAGTCAGGTTTTGCAGGGGCAAGTTCATGATTCTCCGCAATTCTGGATGCAGATTACCGCATCCTGAACGCTACTACTGGCCCAAGGAAATGCAAAAGCAGAAAAGGAAACTTAGCCTGTTCTCTCCCATTTTACCAGCTGCAGTTCAAGCTGTCCAGTGAGAGTTTTTCAACATATATGCTTAATATACACATCCATGGAAGTAGGGTCAATGCAGTACACAGGACAGGTCAGGCTCTGTCTATCAGGGATATCAATTCTAAAGATTTTATATGTTTATTGAGCCTCTCAGTGAACCTGAATCAAGTATGAGAAACTGAACAAAACCCTCAAATCATGTCATTGGGTTTCAGTTTGTATTACGAAACAACTGCCCTGGGGAATAAAGGGGAGAACAGTGCTGTTGACTGGCGAACAGGAGCCGTTGGTCTTAAACCACGACAGGAGCTCATTGCGCCGCACATTTTTGTGTCACATTGCAGGCTTCAGAATGTAATTGAACTGTTTGGCTTTTGAATCCCTTCCCGTTGTAAATGCAATATTAATGAACCATACTGAGCTTCCCCAAACAGTAACAGGCATACAAATTAGAAAAAAAACACCCTGACCATCCTAATTCTAGCTGGACCTTCCTAATCCAGCTTTATTTAGCCACCAAAAAAGTGGAAAAATACTGAAAGCAGGAGACATTAACAAATTGTGAAACATGGATCAAGGGCATTTTCTTAAATCCCTGATTTGATCAGTTCAAGATGTGTCCCTCTTATATACGAGTAATCACCTGGATACAGGGTTTAGCAACTAACTCTAATTATAGAGATGTTGAGCAGTGATTTTTTTTTAAGTGAGAGTTAAGCTGAGAAGAGCTTCTTGACTAGAAGCCAGTATGCTCAATCAATTAAATCATCATAAGAGAAGAAGAATCAGACCAAGGGGGGAACGCATATGTGAGACTGATCATTAGTACAACTGAACTGTCACCTCAGTGTAGGCTGGAATGTCGCCACAGAAGTAGATTGATGGATGAATTTTACTCAGCAGAGAGCGGCCCACAGCGAATTGCTGATAAGATCTCAAAATAAATCTTACAATATTACAAGCCAAGGTGGAACTGCAGTCTCTGCAGCCTTGCTGTAGCTCACGAGCTAAGCAGGTCCTTCTGGTCTGAAGGAGATTCTTCTCCCCGTGTTCCTGGGATGTTTGTACAGTGTTAGCGAGGTGTTACACAGCAGCTCATGAAAACTGGAAGTGGAGTGAGTTTAACAAGCCTGGGAAGATTTGGATGAGTTTGTGTGACTCAAAGATGCTGATTTCCCCTGTAACTACTGTTTTTCTAGATGACAACTTAACGTCTGCCAATTAGAGGAAGCAGAGACTGACGGGAACCTCTGCAATCCAAAGTGAAAAGGCAACGGTGAGATGTAAGGGATGTAAGGATTAAGCTGCCTGGCGGGTTGCTCTCTGGGTCCATAGAGGCTATGATGACTGTTGACCTGCGGAGTACGTATAAAGAGGAGGCAGATGTCAGACAGCTCACTGATACGGGTTTCTTTACTGTGTTTAGCTATTGAAGTCCTCAGTATACAAGGGGCATTTTGGTTTAGGCTCCCTCAGTAGAAGGAGAGATGAAGAACTGCCGGTCCTCTTAGCACATAGAGCCAAACCCTAAACAGAGGGTGGAAAATTCATACTGAATTCAATAGGTGCCCACAAAGTCCTAAGAAAGAAGAGGCCTGGACAGCTTGCAAGCTACAGTGATGTGACTCTGGAATCAAAAATCGGTGTATCATTCACGAGAAGATAGGTGAACTTCCTTCATTCCTCACTTAGAAAGGAAGTTTGTGCCGGAAGAGATGCTAGGCTCGTTCCTGACTATTACACAACCAAGGGAACAGCTTCACAAATTATTATAAAAATCATTATTTAACTTCTGTGGGAGATCAAAGACTCACAGATCTGCACTATTCTGAAAAAGCATGAGCTGTCAGACTTGAAATGTCCCTTTTTGTCACTTTACTGCAAACAGATGTTTTGCGAATAGAACATCCAAACAGAGATATTTTTTCCCCAAACTGTGTCCTAGATAAGATTTACATTGGGTGATTTCTGTCTGACATGGACAAAGCTCCCACTTCCCTCTTAACAGTACAGTGCACTCTAATTAAGACTGTGGGTAGCGAGTTGGCTTTTTATAGCGTGTAAAATCCATAAACCAAAGCAGCTGCCCACTAAACCTCACACCTCTTTAAAGCCATGGCGAGATCTTCCCCAAACCACTGTAATATTTCTGTTCCAAGAATTTTTAGTATTGGCGATTGACGGCCAACCTGAGAGCAGGAGGAAGACTCATCCATGAGGCTTGAGCTAGCACAAGAAGTATAAAAGAATCCTCATAATTACGTGTCTCCCTTAAGGATGACGGTCTCCATTCCTTAGCGTCCTTAAACTGCAAGGAAAGAGAATGGTTTGTAGCACGCAGATGTACAGGGCTGCAAAACCCAATGTAAACCTCACTAAATAAATGAAAATCTTTCCGCTGACCTAAGCTGGCTCTGTTAAAACCAAAACACTGAACTGAATTCAGATGCATGGAAATGAGGTGCCTATTTTTTTTCTGGAAATCATACTGGCCTCCCCTCTGCACTTCTGGGGTCTTAAAGACATTTGTTTCTCCTCTCATGCTGCCCTCTCGCCTCTGAGAGATCCCTCATCAGCAGAAAAGGTATCACATTTGTTCTTATCACTTCGTTCCTTAGAAATTCTCCTTTGCTGCAGCAGATGAGAAACTTGGCAGCGGGGAGGCAGCAGGTGTGCTGAATGCTGCTCTCATCATCCCTCACACCAACTACTCTGCCTCATTAGTTATAACTCTATCGGTAAAGCAACCAGGGGATGGGGCCAACAGGAGCATGTGACTGCCCAGAATACTCAACTGATCCCAATCACTCTGTTAGGCGAGCGTGAAATAGTGTTTCTCCAAATCACATCCAGGTGCCACGCGGGGGTTAGCAGAGCCCAGGGACTAATCCCAGTGGGCAGGCTGGCTGCAGGCAGATTATTTGAGAGAACGCTAGATTTGAGCTGTATGGACATGACTGAGGCTGTGCCAGTTAACCTCAGGGGCAGAACATCACCCGGCCCGACGTACCTCCCGTTTCCTTGGATCCCGTTGTTTGGCAAACCCTCCCTGCCGTCTCCTGCCTTACGCTCAGGCCTTTCAGTTCCCCGAGCCCCTAGGGTGGCAAAGTGCCCACAAAAAGCAGCACAACCCTTTGCAGACACTGTGGAGCTAAATTTCATCCCCCCTCTAGACATGTTGAAGTTTCAGGTGGTTTAGATCACCCTGTATGAATGCTGTGTCCTCATCAAGACTCGCCACTCTGCCAGTTTTTCTGTCATTCACAAATTTTATCTACAGTGATTTTATATTTACTTCTATATCATTAATGTAAATATTGATAGGAGTGACTCTAATACCAGAAGCCCACCAAAAATACATTCGATGATTATTCCACAGTGACAGCTGCTTTTTGAGATCTGTTATTTAGCTCATATTCAATTTTTTAATGCATGTTATTGGTACTTGTATAGTGCTAATTTTTTAATCAGAATATCCTTCAGAACCGATTCAAACATGTTACAAACATTTATTATATTTGCACAGCTACCATAATTAAACTAGCAGCCAAATCTGTGATCTCATCAAAGAATGAAACTGGGTTTGTGTAGAATGACCAATTTCTTGTGAAAAAATAGATGTAATTTTCATTCCTCTTTTCATTTTTCATTGATTGAATCCAATTAGCACCACAATTTATTGTTAACAACGTCTTGTCCAAAATCTGCTCAGGATTGTGAAAACATGCAAAGTTTCATTTGATTTTTATTAAAGACATTTTCTAAAATTAGAGGACACTCCGGAGGAAAAAGACTGAGAACTTGCAACAGAGGCATCCAGAATAATGACTTAGTTGCTGGGCTCCACATCAAGAAAGCCCAGGGGGAGAAGAAGGAATATCTGAGTCATCCTCAAACCTCTCCCTTTTCCAGGTCTCAAGCACAAATCAAAGAGCAACAGGGAATTGTTCACATGCTGCTTCAGCGCAGGCAGAGATTGATTTTGAGCTGCACGGTGTTACAAAGGCCCCTTGCTCTGCGGCGGGGCTGGTCGGGAGGGACAGGCAGACCTCGCTGCTCGAAGGGTCAGGCAGAGAATGAATAGCAGAGGTTACCGACGTGAGCATTAGCAGCCAAGTAGCTATTGCTTTTTTTTCTCCAGCTCACTCCTATCCTGTTTCCACAAAGGAATGTGATTAAGATGGAAATTGTTTAGATTCATTTTTAATATCTCCTGATCAAAAGTGGAAGCTTAAATAGCATGTAAGAAATTACTTTGATATTAAAGAGAGAGAAAGAAGAACAAATAGTTTAATTTGCTTCTTGTCTTTCTTGGCTTGGGATTTTGAAGCAGATGTTCATATGCAAACACAAAAAACCCATCTTCAGGCCAAGTCTGAGCACATATCGCATGGTTCAGAGAGAAGATGTATAGTGAGGACTACAACAGCGTGCTTCCTGCTTGTAGTGTCACAGGAATGTCAGAGGCAATGCCCTGTGGAAATTGTCTGGACGTGGGACGAAGAAAAAGAGAGAAGAAATCTTAAAAAAAGAACAAAATACTTGAACTAACGCATACTCATAAAATATGTGTAAGTATGCTATTTCAAGCATATCCATAGATCTGAAAAAAAGGAAGAAGGCAGATTGAGTATTATAGTAAGATTTTAATGATGATCTTAAGAGACAAAGAAGCAAGCAATGTTAAAAGAAATGGATGAGACCACGGACTAGCACATGCAAATCCTCTGATCGCTCATAAACCGAGGAAACAGACTCCTCATACCACCCAAATTCAAAAGGGCTGAAAGGTCAGAATTTCAAGAGGGTTTTGATCCTTTTTGGTCTGCGTATGTGTTGAGTAATGAGAGATGACAGCTCAATTGTGGAAACCCAAACCAGACACGAGGGAAAAACCCAGTCAGCAAGGAACCAAACAGGAGGATTCGTGATGTTTCACACATTCACTTTAACACGTAACCTGAGAGAAACAGTCCCTCCCATTGTGGCAAATCCCACCGACCTTCCATCTCCCCCAGGAAGAGGCACACGGCTTGCCAGCAGAACCTCCCTTCCTCCCAGGCTGAGGCCAAAGCAGGCAGTGAGTTAAAGTGCCTGGAAAGAGCGAGGCACCTCGCCTCACTATTGCCCGGGAAGAGAACTGGCAGGAACGCAGGCACAGGCTGGGAGCTCTCAAAGACTAATCCCACCCAGTTCCCTTCACCCATGGAATCATCCCAGATGGACATTACCATTGATCCTAGTATTTTCCATGGGTTTGTGATTTTTAAAACGCTTTTTATACTTTAAATCTCCACTTCTTTTACAAAAACCTCAGGGAGACCTCCAGAAAGACTTGCCAGCTGTTTGTGATGAAGATGGACGAGGAAGGAGAAGCGGACTATGAGTATTAACAAGTAAAAGGACTTAAAGTTTGGATATAACTCTGGTACACTTGATCCCACAGCAAGACAGTTCTTGAACTCATACCATTTGAAAGCCTGTTCATGTAAGCATGGCTGGAGACCCAGACCACACATCCTAATGGATTTCACAGGGACATTGCCAAGCTGTTCTCTCTCTGACTATATTTCTGCGGATGCCAAAATGTGTTACGGGGACCTTTGCATCTCAAAGGATCCAAGGATACCTCATGCACATATGTCCTTGGACCTCACAGAGGTCTAGTCACAGCAATCGCATTCACCAACATACCGTGTTACAGGCCAGATGCCTCTTCCATGCTCGCTTCTAAATATGTTCAGGTTTCATATGGGAAATGAAAACATTTGAAAATGTCTCTCTGTGCTTAGACTTGTATTGGTAGGTCAGAATTTGCAATGCATTAACTCAGCATAAGCTGAGTGCAAAATCTGGCCCTTCGTACAATGGGTTATTTTTGGCATTAGGCCTAGGTCAGAACAAAAAAACAATTGTCTGAATTTAATCACTTGGTGTTAGTTGGCAGTGCAAGAAGTCTCATGCAGGTATTTATCTGTCCTAGCAATAACGAGAATATTGGAATTTATATCCGGGAGATAAGAGAGCACCTTGTCACTCAAGCAGACCTAACAAGGGAATCACTATTTGGTACAGACATGTAAATGCCAAATGCCTAGTCTGGTTGTTATTGTAAATTCCATTTTTACAACCTTTCATTTTTAAAATGGTCTCTTAATTGATTTTTAATTACATTTTTCAATGACATTTAACTCCACGTGCTTTGTAAATATACCCACACATGTGCCAAAATATATTAAAGGAGCAAATAGCCATACATTAGAGGTACTATCTTCACAGACTACACTAAGAATAAATTCTAGCACTCTCATTAGACGTTTTGCATAAGAAAGCAAGATCGAATTTGTTCTGGGTATAGGTGGGTGCAGTTCTACCACCATCAGCTGATGCCAGCCAGTTTGGTCCTCGGAGCGCTAACGATACACATCACCACCACGTCAGTACGGAGGTGCACGGCTCCTTCCTGACAGTCATCGGAACGTAACGGAAGGTACCTAAAACGGTCACGGCAGGGTCACTAGCTCATCCGGCCACAGTGATTCAAAGCAACTTCTAATCTGCTTCAGCACGAAGCAGCTGGAGAGTCAATGGTTGCTGAAAAGAATGTTCTATAACATTTTTCACTTACACAGCATGTGCTATTTATCCCAAGGGACAAAACACAATGCCAAAGTATTATTTCACCTAAACCAGAAACAACATGGAGATTCTTTAACAAATGAGTCACAGCTATCTAACTTGTAGATCAAGACAGCAGACCAAACCTTAGCAAAGGTGTCTTTACTTTATAACTGAAACTGAGAGATATGGTCAAGGAAATGTAAATGGTGTTACGTGGCTTTTGCCTAAATAAGAAGTGAGAAGAAGTGAGTGATAACTTCCAGTTGTGGGCCCAGAGTGATTACCCAAGTGAAATTTGGTCAGGACATACTGACCAAGTGCTGGTTTAACATAAAGTTCCACAAGGTCTTTAGTGATCAGAACCTCAGCAACACCGTGTTAGAGAAAAGCAGAAGACAATGCATCTCGTGTCACCCACGTGGTGTTTTGGAGGTATCGGATAGCACCGCCTGAGCATCGGACAGGACTGCAGCACGGTGCACCATTAAAAGACATAGCACTATAAATTGCATCCATCCAGTTGTCTAAAACACAGGTTTGGGATGAGTTTAAAAAGTTAACCCAGTTAAAAACAACAAATGACAAAATCCTGGGAAGCCTAAAGCCCTGTATGAAACTACCCAACTCCCCTGAGTTTCTGGGGCAGTGCAGGGTTCAGCATCCCTCAGGTTTGGGGTCCAAAGGGTTACGTGCCGTTCAAGAGAGAAACCATGCACAGGGAAAGGCTGGAACCAGCACCCTCAGGTCCCACCACCCAAGGCACCCTACGTTAGCCACCGGATTTGTTTGGAACCACTCACTGTTGTAGTTGCTGATCCCACTAGTCTCTGCCGGTGCGGTGCTGTGCTCCCCCGGCCCTTCCGAGGTGGCCCTTCCTGACACGGAATGGGGAGGAAAAGGGAGGAGACAAAACAAAGAAAGGGAAGAAGGGGACATGGGAGGGTAAAAGAAGGGAAGGGGAGCATCTGTAACCGAACTTTTCCAACAGCTTCGTTACACAGACACGCTGAGCACACTTAGGGCCCGCCAGTGCCGGCTTTGCTTTGCTCCTAACTGGCTCCAGGTCAGGCGTGGAGAAGCTGTTTCACACAAAGGCAGGTTCAGGGCTCAGGGCTGGTTTTGCAGGCTCTCCTGAAACTGCAGTCACTGGCAGCCGGAAGTTTCAACAAACCTGCACTATAAAAATTATTTTCCTCTTTTCCATTGAAAATGCCTCCTTGTATTGAAAAAATTGCAATTTCTTACTGAAAAGTTCAATTTCAGTTTTTTAACAAGTCAATATTTTTCTGCCAAAAGTTATTTTTCTCCAGAAATTCAATTACCCATCAAAAGAACGCAATGACAAAATTTGTAAATGAGTGATATTGATATATTTTATGGAAAAACAAAATTAAAACTTTTTCAAACTCTGTATAATCTTCTTGAAATCAGCAGGATAACAACAGGTGAAAGCCTGCACTTTTTTCACTCAACTTGTATTTGCTGACAATTCACCCATACCTTTTACATGGCCAGGATGTCATATTGTTATTAGTAAGGCTGTAATTTCATTAACGGTTACAGAAGCAGTGAAAAACATCGGAAAAACAGAATTTAGTATATGTCCAGTTCCCAAGCTTAGCAATCATGGCAGAGGCATAGTGCTTTTGTTGTGGAAGGACCTGATTTCTTTATGTTGTAGAACTCATAAAAACCACAGGACTGGGGAATGACTATATTGATCTTGGATAAGATTCACTCCTGTGCAGAGATCCAGCACAAGCCAGTATATTACATAAATTTTGTTTAAACCCCATGCTGGGGAAAAAAGTGGCACGCAAATCACACATTATTGTTACAATAATGCTTTGTTCCTAAATATTGTTACTCCTGAGCAGACTACAAAATTCTTTCGGAGATTATCCAAATAATCCCCGTTCTGCCAATGGGGAGATGGGGACAATGAAAGGAGATGTGACTTGCCCAAGGTCACCGAGCAGGGAGGCAGAAGAGCTGGGATACATCCAGATGCCAGAGCAGAGATCTATCTTCTGTCCATCGCCCTTATAGGCGGTACAAACATACAGCGACAGCTTCTGCCCCGCAAAATGTCTGGTCTAAAATGCCTCTTGTAAAGTTTGTTCGCACAATGGGAGCTGAGTATTCATCACAAAATGCGTTCCTTAATTCATGCCATTTATTTTAATTTCAATGAAACCTGATTTAAGTAAGTGTTGTATATGTTCTGCATAGATGACTAATGCTCTTATTTTTTTTCCTGTGGATATGTATTTTACATGCTCTTTTTTTCCTTTCAGCAGCAGCTTTTGCTCACCCGTACTTCCTCCTATGGGATCTGAGGAAAAGGAATGTAACTGGCATCCCTTTCGTGAAACTAGGGTTCAGATTACTGTCATAACGTGAAGACTGGTAAAACATCTTTGCTGACAGTTTTAAAACTTCCAGAACACAGAAATTAAGCAATAATGAATTGGAAATCTCAGAGACAGATTTCAGTAGACAGTAATGCACACTCAATTCATTAACTAACTCCGAAAAAATGCAAGTGCTACATTTCATATGTGTCACAAACCCTTAAGAACAATGAAAGTGTTCGTTAACAGACTTTTTGGGGGAAAAATGCTAAGCCAAGTTGCAGTGCATGCTGCACTTTTGTATCTCAGTATCAGCCGGCCGTAAAACAGGGAACTACAAGTATAGTTTCAGATCAACCCATTCCTGAACTTGTGCTGCTGCTCAAAACAGCGATGAGAAAACAATCCTGCTCAGGTTTCTTCATCATGACTTGGCCTCTTGTTTTCTGGGGAAGCGAATACAGTGTTGTACCAGAGATCCAACAATTCTGTGTTGTTTCTTTTGAAGTAAACCTATATACACTGTAGATAGGAATGGTTACTTCTTTATTTGGCCACCGAGTGCCCAGGTGGCCATTTAAGCATATAATTCCTCACCTAATTGCATAACCATGAATATTCATGTACAAATTGTAATTACAAGTGCACATTCTTTGTGCATGCACAGTCTTTGTTTTATTACTCTTAATTGCCAAAACACAAAAGGCTTCAAAAGGTAAGCGAACTGCTGGATTCTGTTTTGCAAACTGCCTGCTCGAAGGCTGGACGCTAATAAAGATATTAGGCCAAGGAGATGTGCAATTCTGCTTGGTGCTGTGAGCAGTTAAAACCAGCTAATGCGGATCTCAGCCTTGCTTTCCCAGTCCTTGCACATTCACAATCCGACTGGTTCCCATTTTGTTGTGCACATGACCACAAGCCAAATTTAACGACGAACCTCTGAAAGGATTTTGGAATTCAGGTTGGCCTAACAGCAGGTAACAGCGAGAAATCCACTTCTCTTCAGAGGGATGAAGTGATAGAAATGCAAGGTAGACCAAAAAGAATCAATTTGTCATGACCAGTAAAAGAGAGCTGAAGCTTATGTTTTCATTTCTGATACCTAAACTGGCAAAGCTCTTCAGAAGCTGACATTTATTGATCACGTAGCCTCAAAACAATACTGGTGGAGTTTGGAGCTCATACAGGCGAAAGACATGCATTAAATACAACAGGAAAGGTCCTAAAATTGCTTTTGATAGCAGAAAAAAATGAGAAATAAATTTCATTTACAGACTTGGCATGTGTATGGGAAGCATGTAGCCACTTCCACCAGCAAGAAAGCGTTGGGATTCTGCTATTACATGGCTTTTTCTTTCATGTTAGATCACCATTTTGAGATGCAGAGTGGATGTTGTGCCTGTTAATGTCACTGGCCTCAATCATGCAATCCTTAATCAAGCAGAAATCCCTGCAGCTTTGCCCATGTAAGAATTACAGACTTAGTTATAGGTCTTCTGGTGCAGATTTGACCCCTGCTGCCTCCCTGCTGCAATAAAACTCCTAAACTCTTTTGGATCATTACTTCCACAACTTGCCAGAGGGCATGTGAGTGCAGCATTTATGGGGTTGCTTTCAGTTTTTAACCAAGAGTTGAGGCTTCATCCAGTGACCGTACTGGCTGACATACAGCAAGAGAAATAATCTAAACCAGATGTGGGGCTGGTAGGATTATTTGTCCCAGAATAAATTCCATCAACTCTGCCCCCCAACGAAACAACAGCTTCCTAGTCCTTGTTCAGCCATTGCAGTATGTCCTTCTTTAGAATATAAAAAATAGGTTTCCTTGATGGTGTAAAAAGGTTATTAGGATTGTTTATTCTAAGCTCTGAAATGTGTATTCAATTCTCAATTTGCTTAGATGTCTTTTAATTATATCAACATTGGTGTTCTGTCTTTGTAGTAGTAATTGGAAACTGATATAAAATCAAGACTAGAAAACATCAAGCATTGCAGTGACTGGAGTTGTTTTTCACGACATTTATCATCTCACTGCTTGTTTTTCAGAATTAAATATCCCACACAATTCTCTTTTTAAAATACAATATTAGGTGAAAATATTAAACATGTTAATCAGCAGACAATGTCTGTTTATCAGAGACAAGCACAATAAAAGCCATATCCTGCTAAATTCTGAGCCTGCACTTCACTAAATCACAGAATTCAGCATTAGAATCACAGAATCATAGAATCATAGAATGGTTTGGGTTGGAAAGGATCTCAAAGCCCATCTAGTTCCACCCCCCTGCCATGGGCAGGGACACCCTCCACTAGCCCAGGTTGCCCAAAGCCCCATCCAGCCTGGCCTTGAACACTGCCAGGGATGGGGCCTCCACAACCTCTCTGGGCACCCTGTGCCAGGGCCTCACCACTCTAACAGTAAAGAATTTCTTTCCAACATCTAATCTAAATCTCCCCTCCTTCAGCTTAAACCCATTCCCCCTTGTCCTGTCACTACAGTCCTTGACAAACAGTTGCTTTCCAGTTGCTTCCGTTAGACGGGAAGGAATATACATCAGGGAGAATATGTACAGAAAGAATCTTAAAACACTTTGACGTAGCCTGGATGTGAACGTGTAGGAGACCAACACAAAGAAAACCATGTTGTGTGGGAGACAAACAGCATGACGGTGGTGTCCCTCACAATACACGAAGGAGGTAGTAGACAGGGCACAGCGAGAGAGGAGAGGAGGATGCAAATACTTCTGTTCTGAACAGAAATAATGTGAGCTGTCCAGGCAGACATAGTTGAATTTGTTTCTTGAAATGGGATTATGTGTAGGCAAACACATACACAAATGAGATTATGTGTAGGTGGGGAAGGGAAGGAGACCAAAACTGATTTCAAGGAGGGGGCAGCCGTCATCGTCAAGAATAGGCAACAGGAAACAGAGGGTGAGGGCGACACCATTTTTGGAGGGGCTTGGCCAAGAAAGAAGCGCTATGCCAGAATAAGTCTGCGATTGCACTGGAGAAAAGGAGGTCCAGACAGCACCTGGAGCCATGGCAAGTGAGCCAGAGGGCAGCTTGCACATTCACGTTTGTGAAAAGAGGCCCAGATGATATCAGAGACTAAAAGCCTTTTTGAAAGGGAAAGAGAAGGAAAAGGAGCAATCCAGGCAAAAGCAAAAGTCACTCCTGAATGGCAAAAATGGCTCCTGATTTAGGAAACGCCTCAAAGGGGAAGTGTGTAAATAGGAAAATAATACCTATCCATCTATTTATCTACACATACATCTAGTTTCACAAGCATAGATAGCAAAAGATGGACAGCCATGAGTACAACAAACACACAGGCACGTACACGCAAATATAAAGATACATAAATAAACAGGTTATAAAAATGTGTATTACACATATATGTACAAAATATGTAATACATACAGATGAAGGATAAAATAGATGTACATATTATTAATATACAGTGAATATATATTGTTTGGTCAGAACTGAAATAGTCAGGTGTACGTATCTGCACTCAGATATGAGATATTTACCTGGATAAAATTCAAAACTTCTTGAAGTCTACAGAGGTATTCCTACAATGTCAGTGGCTCGATTGTATACAAAGGCCATGATTTAGACTGAACTTAAAATCCCCATGAAATCAACAATAAAATCCTTCTGGGTTCTCATTTTCCAGTGAAAAGCAGCAGCACACTGTACCAGGAGACATTAATTATAAACTAATCTAAGTGCATTATCATCCCATGGTCGTTTGGCCTCCATCCTGAAATAACCACGGGAGAGGTGTGTTCTGAGGTCCAACCAGAGGGAACGCACGGTCGGGATGGGGCTTCAGCCTCCGAGTGCTCTGTGGAAGCTTCTGCACCTCGAAGCTGACTCAAGGCAGCTGAAGTTATTCTCCATCGAAACCCATATAAACGTTGTGATCGTGACAAATGCTGTACATCACTAGAGTTTTCATTCAAGGTGCACTTCATGCTTTACTTACCCTACTTTAATAGGCAATAATAATCGCATAATAAATGGGGAAAAATCTGGGGTTTGCTGTGTTTGTTCAAATTCTTCAGTGTGAGAGCGCAACATGTGTCTAATTTTTCATATATCCTTGAACAGCCTGAAATGACAGATTGCCCATAATCTGTTATAAAACCTCAGTGCCAGAACATGACAATACACACCATGGAGTGTCTTGGTTATCTCAAAGGGAATAATTTAACACTAACCAATAGCAAAAGGGTGACCCAGTTCGGAGAGGCCTGGAGAGAGATACATTGCTGGTGGCTCCAACCATGTGTGGCTCCACGCAGGCACAGTTAAAAGGCAGATTAATAGGCAGTCAGGTGTGAGGAAAAAAGCCAAGGAGCCCTACTGTGGAACACACGGCATTTATCCTATTTTGTAAAGCACTTTATGAATTAACCTAGGCTGGTCTTTTTTAAATAGTGAGCATCCAAAGATTCACACCAGCGTTTCCCCAGCCTGATCTGTATTCCAAAACAGTCTCGCTCACATAAATCTCAGTGTTGTTTTTTACTAGAGAGTTAAAGGGAAAAAAAGCAAAGCTGCCGTTAAATCAATAGGCTGCATTGCACAGCGCAGTATATGAAAGTAATAGTGCTGTGCTTATCATTTGTGCTGCCACCAACTAATTGCTGTAACTTGCACTTCATTATCCTCTGTAATATCGTTACAATAATAGAGAATGACAAATAAGAACTGTTATCTTTCTACTGGCCAGTCTTTACTCGCGGAGTGAGTTCTCATTCAATGGATGAATAAAATTTACCAGATTACACATTGACTCAAAAGGTTTAATATGAGCAGTGATGGAGAGCGGCCTTAGGGAATATTTTCACAGGCACACTTTTGGGACCTAGCACAAAAAAGTCTTTACTGCTGCTTTTGTACCCACCATGGTGTCCCTTAGCTCTCCCTGCATTCAAGTCAGCAACGTTGGCAGACTGAAAACCTGATTCCTATGAAACACTTAACATGCCTTATGTCTTCTCTGAGTCAGGTCTTCCAGTCATTCACACACCAGAGAGGTGGTCTGATTCTTTTGATGTTAAATTAGGTACCGTAACTAATAAAACTGCCGACATTGATTATCAAGCAGAAGCAGGCAGAGAATATTATGGATAGGAGAAAAGACTTTGGGCTCTGGCAGGAAAGGATAAAAGTATCTGATCATTAATGTGTGGCCTAGTTAAGGAAAATCCTTTGTTGCAGCAAAAAAGAGGAACTGTAGAAAATCTGAATGAAACATCCAGTATCGACATTATGGCCACCTGGTCTCTGGTGGTGTTCGGAAGGGGAAGAGGAGCCTCCCAGTCCTCTTCTGTTGCTTCTAAATCCTCTGCAAGAGATCAGTTTTCCCCATCGGATGTAAAGGACGTGCACAGCAGCAGAAAGAAGGAGAGAATGGGGAAGCCATCATTACAAGGTCTTTATTTATGCTAATGATCCTCAAAAATGTCAGTGTTCCTATGCAAAGACATACGGACTTTATGAGACACTGCAATGAAAACTCAGAAGCTTCACATAAGTGTCCATAATGATGTGTAAACTAGCTCTAAATATTTAAGGACCACAACAGTACATAAAAGTAAATCTAAACATGACCATGAATCAATGTCTCATTTGTATTATTTCAAATGCTCTGCTAGTTAATGATGTTTTGAATTGTTTTATGATTATTATAACCTCTCTGATAGTTAAATCAATCAAATAATCATTGCTGTAGTTCATCAAATATACATTTCTAAAAGGTGATACTTCCCTTGCATGCTACTAAGGAAAAACAGCGTTTCTTTATTACATACATGATTAGTTGGTCTTAATATGCTAGAAATGTGGTGAAATTGTGCCTTGGAGGTAATACTTAAATATTTTTGCAGCTGTTTACAGAGTTTCTATTTTTCTTAGAAAGAAAAAGATATAAATTACACTGCACACTGTTATGTAGTCAATGGCATGTGTTGACTGCAATGTGTTACTCCACTCTGCCTCATACCAGGCAGTTACTTACACACACTTCTAGAAATTCATCCAGCATTTTTTTCTTCATGACTATACTGTATCACACTGATTTTGCTTTTTAGTTTTATTAAACCAGGCTTTCAGAAGCATTGCTACATCTACGTAGACACCAGCTTTTCTGTGAACAGCATTAAAAGGAACTACTTGTCTTAGCACAGCATTGACATTATCATGGTAAATTGCTTTAAAATATCACTTGTAACTGTAATATTAGCCCAATAAAATGTTTTAAATTTGCCTGCTGTGTCTCAGAAATTGCCCTGATGTTGAATTACTTCTCCTAGTAGGTTAACAATTATTCTAATAATTGTCAGGAGCAGTGATGGACATTTTGTTCTCCTAAATGAAGGGAGATCGCAGCTCCAAGGACACAGGCAGTTTATTAAATTTCATAACTCTTGGTTTTCAGGTAGATGATGTGGAAGACTTATACCTATATATCAATTACAAGTTTATTGTACTAATAGCTTGTAGGATTAGAGCATCTGCAAGCTGCAGTTTTATGCAAAACTCCAGATCAAGGCTTCCCATGCAGTGATTCCCATTACTGCATAATAAAGATGAATGCAACCCAGTGTTGCTCAGAGAGACCGTTAACTAAATGAAGAAAGCAGTTCAGTGAATGCGGAATCTGTACAGGAGCCAAATCGAACTCCCTCTTATAACTCAGAGATGCAACATTTGGGCAGCTGCCCGAGGAAGGAGAGAGAAGAAAAACCAAGTCTGCATGCGTTTTTATTTCTCACTGACTATAAGCCCATGGTTATAAAATCTTAACTAAATTCTTGATTTCTTTATATGTGCTGTTCCAGACTCTTTAACACACATATTCTTGATTATAGGAATGTAATTGATATGCAGGCCATGTTAAATGCATTATGATAACTTTGCAGTTAGGGATATAACATATTCCCACTAAATTTCAGTATGATGCAGTCCAAAGTGAAAACAAGATAAAAAGAATTCAGAAGATGAGAACTCAGTGGGGTTTTATAATCCTCAGCATGTGTACAGTTGAGAGGCAGGATCCAAATGACCTGGACAAATCTGCATAAAGTTTTTTAGAAAACATAAATGAATTCCTGAAGTAATCACTCCATCAACACATGGGATTGTATCTCCACCTCTCCCACTCTTCACTTCTGCTTGCAGAAGACGACTTGCATAATAAGTAGAAACTGCATTTGCAATGTACTATTTTTTGAGCCTTTAGGATGAAGACTGTTCAACCTGATTACCTGGTGGATATATTTAATAATGTGTCAAAAATGTGCATGCTGTGTCTGATTCTAAGAACAGAAACACGGAACAATAGTCTCTAAACATTAGTTTGTTACACAACTTACAAAATATAAAGGGCTGAGCACTAATATAATGTCCACATTGCACAGTCAAAGTAGAGAATCTGGCATTCACGATGTGTTCCACATTTGGCCCGTCACTCTGAGGAAGGTTACCAAAGAATGCTGGCATGGGGTCGATAAGACGCTAGCTTGGAAAGGAAGTTGCATTTGGTAACCAAAAGTGAAACTCTGGTCAGACTGAAACAATGGTACATCCATGACACGAGACACCAAACCCTCTGAAGAAAGACGCTGCGGTTATCACAGCTGGAAGCGACTTCAAAAGCTGTTCCGGGACTTCATGGAAGCACATGGCTGGAGAGAATCCTCTGACGCACACCATTCAAGTACTGCTGTCTATACCGGACTATACCGTCAGGGTCCTGGGTGCGTTGATGGGCCCTGCTGGCCCTGCCCAGCCTCCCCTGGGACCACCACCCACACTCCCTGCCCAAAGACCCAAGGGCTCCATTTCTTATCAGCCGTGGGCCTTCAGCCCCTGCCTGAGCTGTGCTGTAGATGTGTTTGTCTCCAGCTCTGTCTCAGCCAGGCTTCTGCCTGGCCACGAGCCCTGTTGAACCTCAGCCCATGGACTGGTATCCTGGCCTGACCTCGGACCTGCCCCGTCACCATGGACCTGCTTGACAGTCTCTGTACTGTGCCTGAGCATCTGGAGCCGGTCTCCTAAAACAGACTTGCACAGAGTCACCCACGAATGAGGAGCA
>VXBL01009771.1:0-11542 GCA_013400195.1 Aramus guarauna
GCCAGAGCCAGGACACTCATCCATCCTGATCAATTGACAGGTATAAGTGAGGAGCTGCCAGTGACTAGTCCTTCACTCTGAGACCATCCTCTGCCAGCCACCTCTCTGCACAGGGCCAGAGCAACTTCAGGGTTGATGTGAATCTCATCAGCCCAAAAGGACTCATGTTCCATGGATTTCTAGAACCCAGCAGTATTTATTTGCCCATGATAAACCCCTGTGGGGAGTGGCCAGGGTTAACACAGGCACAGAACCCACTAAGAAGGTCCTCTCTGCAACTTTTTATCCTGGGTGAGGATAGAGATATCTGCATGTGGGAAATGAATGAATGCTCAGTCCTTCATTCTAGCTATATGATACTTTATTCATCCTATTCAATGGGTTTATTGCTGAGATCACTTTATTACTGATATGCATGTCAAGAACTGGCAGTCAACCCAGGCCCACTCATCTGTAACCACCAAAGACTCTCAGCACCATCCAGAATATCTATGCCCCCAGTGCCACAGCATGGAAGAACTGCATACATAATGGATTTATCTTGACAGCATCCTTAGATGGTTGTGAAACATTATCTCTTCAGAGAGGGAACAGACAGACATGCATTCCAAGCAATATTAAATGGAGAGTTAAGAATTTCTAAGTCATCTATTACACAGACAGGGGCTGAGATAGCTAATTCAATTATCTCTAATTTTACACAACCTAGTTTGAAAAAAAATTCTGCAATTTCATGTTCCCACTTGAAAAATATTTTGTTTTCTCCTGAATTCCACTGCATCTTTTCCTAAATTCCATAGCACACTATAAAGTGTCTCCATTTCTGATACCTGTTTTATGTTTTCAAGTAAGATTGTACAAAACATTTAAAAGCTAATCATATTAGATCTTTTAGAAGCTGAAAATGAAAAAAAAAGACAACCAAAACACTATCAAACACTACAATAACAAATGTGTTGCATTTATTGCATTTTCTTCATTGCTTTGCTAGTTCAGTCTTTACTTGCTTTTAGTCTGGTAACTTCAGTGTTTAAAATCATTTTGTGCCCTCTAGTGGCAGCCCTGCCAGGCACGCCAAACTGCTGCTCTGGGAGGATTGGGAATTAGACGTTACAGTTACAGATGATGTAGAAATAGATTAAAAACAGTTTATTACCCTTTTAAGTGAAATTTATTATCCATCTCTATAGTTTAAAAAAATTACAGTCATTTCTAGCTATGATGAGTTAGTACCACCAGCAAAACAAAATCATCTAGAGATACAACATAAACAGCAACAATAAAAAAATCACATACTGAATAAACATTTGACTGAGTTTGCTCTTAGAAATGATATTGATGAAAATTGGCCTATTTGTAGACATTTCCTTGCACAAAGCACTATTCATTGTGTTTCCTACTAGGAAATTGTCCAATATGAAGATGCATGTTTTTTCCAGGGTCCACAAAGGGGTATCGTCATAATGGTGACAGTGAAAAGATGAAATGCCACTAGAGCTTCGTCTTCTTATGGAAAATCACTTTTATTTTCTTACTAAAGCAACAAAATGATATCATAGAGGAAAATTAACAAAATAAAGAAGGAAACTTTGGGGGGCTTCAAGGAAAAGTTACCCAGAGGGTGATACACGCTTTTATTATTTTTTGTTTCAAAGCCTCTACTTGTTCACTTTTTCTTAATTCAAGATAGCCTAAACTCCTTACCTTTCCCCAAAAATATTCCCAAAGTTTTTTATTATAATAAAGTTTCTGCACCTGAGCAGAAAAATAAATCACAATGCTTTCAAACACCTCTTTCAGCATAGATTCTCAGGGGTCTTGAGATGCCTAACTCCAAATGAAAATAATGAGATATCCCATATGTAGACATATGTAGCCATTTGGCTTTACTTTGGCTTTCAGTTTCACCTCCCCAAATTACAAATCCCTAGGAACACATTAAATAATAAACATTTTCACTGATTATAGGTTATCAGTCTCAATAGGATCAGAATAACATTCACTTAGACTCTGAAAATTTAATTCCCAATGAAGATGGTAGAAATTCCCAACCAAGCAAAGCATTCAGATACATATTTGGTGCAGCTAAAATGCTACAAGTCAATATGTACTATTCTTATTTTGAAATCCTTGCCCCTGCTAGTCTGAACAAAAAACAAAGCTCAATCAATCCAGCTCTTCTACTTGGCACTGTAGATGGTTACTGAGGACCTAAGAAGTTGGCTTCTTCAAATGCTTTAAAAATCTTTTTTAGGGTGATTTCTAATTTTGCAGATTGGTTTTCTTGAAAATAATCATTGAGTTTTTAAAAATGTTAATTTTAATATCCACAACAGAGCACCTGTAATGGTAATCAGAGTTGGCTCACTGGTGGGAGATAGATGGAAAATTTCAAGCTAGTTATTGTTCCAAGTTCTCTTTGAAGCTTTTTCCACCAGGGAAAATAATATAACACACTTTTCCCTTTCATAATTTTGCCTTATTGATTGTTTTAGTGCCTGAAAAAGCATGACTTAATTTCATGTAACTTAATTTTTGTTAAAATCTCAAGATAAAACTGGAAGATTTTAGAGAATAACTACTCCACTAGTTCACACTTATTTATTTAAGAAATATTATTTTCATTAGCTTTACAGATTTTATGCTTTCAGATTTTCCTGGTAGCAGTTTTTGTACTTGTTGAACTTGACACCTTTGCTTGTGTCCATTTGAGATACAAATAATGAGACAGAACTTATTAAGAAAACATCAGATCTAATGCACTAAGAGGGGCAGGGGGAAGCACAACAGCCTTGACCTCCACCACTGCAACCAAGGAAGTATGTCAGGCCCCCTGCTCAACTTTGTCCCTTCTTCCTGCCCTGGCCATTACAGCTGCAGCCTGTCAGGCATTGGCATGACTCCTCACCACTTGGAGCAGCAAAATCCCATTCCTGAATCAGATTTGCAGCTGTGCAAGACATCTTGTTCATCACTCCAGATTCAATGAAAGCAAATCTTAAATGTGTCTATTTACACAAATCAAGTAGGTCAGCATAATTTCCAGTACTGACCACCTCCATGTGAAAAAGACTGTTTCAGAGAAAACAACAATTATGATTAAGGGCATTGAAAAGTAAGATGAATAGGAACTGAAAAGTTTGGGAAAGGAGTTGAATCAGATGCAGTATAAAACAATAAATGGTACAGAAAAGGTAGATCAGGAACTAATTTTCCTGTAATTTAACCTGTGAGGATTAATATGAATGCACAAGACTGCCCAGATCAAATCATGATCAATGTTAGGAGTAACTTTGGAAGGAATATAAAACCCCGATCACTTATCTTGATTTGCAGTAGTCAGAATTTGGGATGAAATCCGAGACAGAGGTTAAACTGATCCACATCTACCTCCTGTTGGGGTTTTAGTCCTTACTCTAAGTTGGCCACATGGGTGGAGGGCAGCACGCTATACCTTGGATCAGGTACCACAGTAATCCCTGCATTTGGCAGAAGAGAACCACATCTGCATTGAAGGCAGACACTGATTGTGCACCGGCTGCAGCGGCAGAAAGCTGACAATCACTAGCCTTGACAGAAAAAGAGTTTTGGCAGTTCTAAGAGCACTGACAAAAGATGATGCAGGGCTTAAGGAGCACCTCAGAGCCTGATGGAGGGTTAATCATGACCAGGCCAGGTCAGGGTGCTTCCACTACTAGCAAGTGAGCTAGCAGGGAAACCCAGAAGCTTTGATACAGAGTTGTTTGAAGTCAAGGTCTTCAGCTGTACTATCCCAGACAGCTGCCAGCTCTCTCTCAGGAGGAGACTGATGCTTCTTGCTTTATCACTGATGTGGACATTCAGTATTGCTCTCCGTAAACTTGCTGCTCCAAATTAGGAACTTGGGTTTGGAGATAGAGGGACAGATGATGCAACATGCATGTGTTCCACTGGGCTGGCCACTGAGGAGCTGGTTGTGTGGTGAACTATGTGGTTCTGTCGTGGTTTAGCCCCAGCCAGCAGCTAAGCACCACATGGCTGCTTGCTCACTCCTCCCCCACCCTGGTGGGATGGGGAGGAGAATTAGAAGAAAAAGGCAAAACCCTGTGGGTTGGGACAAGGACAGTTTACTAGGACAGCAAAGGAAGAAGAAAATAACAACAATACTTATAAAAGAATATACAAAGCAGGTGATACACAATGCAATTTGCTCACTGCCCAGAAGCCCAGCCTGTCCTTGAGCAGTGACTCCTTATATACTGAGCATGATGTCATGGTATCAAATATCCCTTTAGCTAGTTTGGGTCAGCTATCCTGGTTGTGTCCCCTCCCAACTTCTTGTGAACATTAACTCTATCCCAGCTGAAAACAAGGACATCATCTACCCTTTATTCTATACTATGTCATGCCTACATTCTACACTGTCCCATTAATCACCACCACTTTTCTTGTCTTTGAGATAGATAGATATATAGATACATGCAGATATCATTCCCTTAGTCTATGGCCATCCCTCTAAAATATCATTGAGTTCATTTAATCCATGACTTTGGGCTCCATCTGTCATAACAGTCATTCAGAGCAGGAGAGATGGTGTGTGCTGTTGGACTGTTGCATGTTCGCAGCTGGTGTATTTAGCATGGCCCATGCCCACGGTGTGTGGGTTGAAGATGTCAGTTTCGAGGAAGTTGCTGGATGCCAGTTGCTGAACCTGGCAATTGGCACCTGTTGTTCTTTGGCCCTCAGCAACCCCACAACAGAAGGGTCCTCAGAGAGACCGGGCAAGGTAGACAGCTGTTTAATTTCCTCTGTCTCAAAGGCAGCTGTGCCAAAAACCCATCGGTACCCTTTTGAGTCCTTGAAATACCATCTCCTGAGGTAGTCTATGCCACAGATGCACGGAGCCTCTGGGCCAGTCACAATGGGGTGCTTGTGCCACTCATTCCCAGTTAGACTTACTTCAGCCTCCAGTACAGTTAACTGTTGGGATCCCCCCTGTCACTCCAGAAATACAGATGGGTTCTGCCTCTTTATAGCTCGATGGCATTAGGGTACACTGTGCACCGGTGTCTACTAGAGTCTTATACTCTTGTGGATCTGATGTGCCAGGCCATCGAATCCACACAGTTCAATAAATCTGGTTGTCAGTCCAAATCCACCTGAGCCACTTCAATCTTAGCAGTGTGATCCACTTGCTGGTTGTTTTGATGTTCTTCAGTAGCCAGGGTTGGAGTTGTCGCAGTGCCNTCCTTGGAATAGCCACAGCATTTTTTTTTTTTTTCAAATATTCTAGCATTTTATTAGGGTCCTGTAGTTGTTTGGGAATGAAGTCCCAGACCGTTGGAGGTGAGAAGTTCTCTAGATACCTGCCCATATTCTCCCACATGCCATGCTCCCCGTGACTATCCAGCCTCAGAGCAGATCTCTGGGTGGTATTCTTAAAACATTTTTTGTAACTCTAAACAGGACCTGAAACACATTCAAGAGACATATATATGCACTAACATTGGAAAAATGAAGGTCAGAAGAAAAAAGTGAACAAAAGCAAACCCCAGGTATCAAACACTAAAACCAGCTATGAAAACAAGCAGTGGATCTTGTAGGATTCCAGTGAATCACCCCCAGATGAAGACAAACTATTTGACACAAAGACCTTTGAGAAGTAATGGACATTTTGAACTATGTCAGAGATATAAACAAGAACTTCATATATGGCAGGATGTTGATAGGAAAACATGAAGAACTGGGGACCAAACAGGCACAATCTCCTCCAGAGAACTTCTTTCCTAGCAAGGGCAAGAAAGCTCACCACAACATGGCGAAGGCAGTGTTTACATCCAGGAGGAAGAGAGCAGGCAGAAAAAAGTTTGTAGTCAGTGTGTGCCACACAAACTTTATTTCAAATTGTTCTTTAACAGGTAGAAATCTTGAGAGAAACTTGTATCCAGGGATTCAAAGACAGCTCATCATTAATGGGATGGGATCCATGTGATTAGACAACACAGAACCAGGTGCCACAGGATTTATGAGGGGAAATGATCAGGGTAGAGAAAAAAGCACAGGGATGGGATTGAAGCTGTTCCACAGAAAACCAACATAAGCAGCATGACCACATTTTTCAAGAGGGATAAAATACACATTATCCACAACTAAAATGCATGCTTTCCTAATTCTAACCTTACTTTTCTTGTTTCTTTGTAAGCAAGAACCAGCTGGAGGAGGACCACCAGAAACAGTGTAACCTTCCCATAGCATCTGTGTAATACACCTACTGCAGAGAAGTTCAAGAAGTGATGGCATAAATTCTTCCTTCTCACAACATGGAAACCCTGAAAAGAAAACAAAGTATCTGAGAAGACACACAAGCTTCTTTGGCAAACCTGGAGAAGTGCTGAAACATCTTTGAGGGGGGGTTGGAAGTAATCATCACACGTTTGAGTTGTGGAAATCTTGTAGACTTATGAAAATTTAATCAACAGATTTAAAGAGGCTGAACTTGCAAGTATTACAACCTGTAAAACTTGGTATAAAACACTCAAAACACGGCAGTTTGGAAACGCTACCAGATTATAACCGTGGGTGCCTTTCTCGGGTAAGGGCAGAAGCCGCGGAGGGGAGGGTGAGCAGGGTTGCACTCTCACATGGGTGGGGTTTGGTGCCCACCCCGCAGCCGGTCAGACGCCAGGGGGCGAGCCGGGCCCATCGATGGGGGCGGTCACTCTGCGCTCGGCTCTTCCGCCCTGCCTCTCGGCTCTAGATTAGCGAAACTAGCGACGTGGGACGGTCGCCGGCCCGGCCCCCGCGTCCTGCCTCTCCCGCCAGGGTGAAGCCGGGACTCGGAGCCGGCCGTGCTGTAGCGCAGCGGAGCCGGGGGAGCCTGCCGTCGCGGCGTCCCCGCCGGCCGGACGCGGAGGCGAGGGTAGTCGCGGCACTGTCCTGCCGCAGCCCCGCCGGCGCGGTGAGGAGCGGTGTGGTGCGTTGCGTTGAGGGGCGGCGGCACCGCGGCGGCGGGGAGCCCCTGGGGGGCGGTTGGGCGGTGGGGCCATGGCGCTGCGGGCCCAGGCGCTGTACGACTTCAGGTCGGAGAACCCGGGGGAGATCTCGCTGCGGGAGCACGAGGTGCTGAGCCTCTGCAGCGAGCAGGACATCGAGGGCTGGCTGGAGGGCGTCAACAGCCGCGGCGACCGCGGCCTCTTCCCGGCATCTTACGTGCAGGTAATCTGCGCCCCGGCCGCTGAGCCGCCGCCGCCCGCCCGCTACGCCAACCTCCCTGCCGGCGGCTTCGAGCCGCTGCCGCTGCCGCCCGCCGCAGCCTTCAAGCCGGAGACACAGCAGGCCCCGCTGGCGGCGGCGCCTGAGCCCTTCTCGCTGCCCCCCACCGCCGGGTACCCCTTCCCGCTGGCGCCCTATGGCGGCTCCTACCAGCCCAGCCAGGGCAGCGATGACGACTGGGACGACGACTGGGATGAAAGCTCCATGGTGGCCGATGAGCTGGGCACCCTGGGCAGCTCCTACCCTGATTATGAGGTGGCGGGCGGGTGGGCCTCTGGCCACTACCACCTGTCCACCCAGTTCGATCTGTCCCTGAGCTCCTGCAGTGGCCACCTGGCAGGCCACCCGCACCCGCCTGGCAGCAGTGCCAAGAGCTCTTCCACAGTGAGCCGCAACCTCAACCGCTTCTCTACCTTTGTCAAGTCTGGTGGAGAGGCCTTTGTGCTGGGCGAGGCATCAGGCTTCGTGAAGGAAGGGAACAAGTTGTGCGTGGTGCTGGGCCCCTGGGGCCCCGAGTGGCAGGAGAACCCCTACCCCTTCCAGTGCTCCATCGAGGACCCCACCAAGCAGACCAAGTTCAAGGGCATGAAGAGCTACATCGCCTACAAGCTGGTGCCCAGCCACACTGGGCAGCAGGTGCACCGCCGCTACAAGCACTTTGACTGGCTCTATGGGCGCCTGGCCGAGAAGTTCCCCGTCATCTCTGTGCCCCACTTGCCAGAGAAGCAGGCCACCGGCCGCTTTGAGGAGGACTTCATCTCCAAACGTCGCAAAGGCCTGGCCTGGTGGATGGACCACATGTGTAGCCACCCTGTGCTGGCTCAGTGCTATGCCTTCCAGCACTTTCTCACCTGTCCCAGCACAGATGAGAAGGCCTGGAAACAAGGCAAACGCAAGGCTGAGAAGGATGAGATGGTGGGTGCCAACTTTTTCCTGACTATCAGTGTCACCACTGGCCCTGGGGCCGGCCTGGACTTGCAGGAGGTGGAAAGCCAGGTGGATGGCTTCAAAGCCTTCACAAAAAAGATGGACGAGAGCTCCCTGCAGCTTAATCACACAGCCAATGAATTTGCTCGCAAACAAGTTACTGGTTTCAAGAAGGAATACCAGAAGGTGGGGCACTCCTTCAAGTGCCTCAGTCAGGCGTTTGAGCTGGACCAGCAGGCCTTTTCAGCTGGCCTCAACCAAGCCATAGCCTTCACTGCAGAAGCCTATGAGGCCATTGGGGACCTCTTTGCAGATCAGCCCCGACAGGACCTAGATGCTGTGATGGATTTGTTAGCACTGTATCAGGGGCATTTGGCCAATTTTCCAGACATCATTCACGTCCAGAAAGGTAACACCCTTACATTTTTTCTGAAACGATGAAGTTTTATGTATGTATCAATGGCATGCACACAGATATACAGACAAAGGGCTAAATTTGCTCTGCATCTGGCTTGCTGGCCTTGGCTTAAATTTTTCAGTGTTTGCTCAGGTAAACTGTTGCTAAAAATACAAAAACAGTGACAATTTTCATTCTGTGCCAAAGGTCTAGAAGTTGGGAATTTTATTGGTCAGAGGTTACTGTGTTTGGCTGTGTATCTCTGAAAGAAACCTGATGTGGTTTGGGCTCAGCTGAGCACCACGCAGACGCTTGCTCACCCCTCCCCGGCGGGGTGAGGAGGAGACCAGAAAAACAAAGGCAAAAGCCTCATGGGTTGCAGTAAGGACAGTTTACTGGGACAGCAAGGGAGAGGGAAACAATCAACAATAGTACTGATAACAGAGATACACAATAGGTGATAATGGAAAGCAATTTACCGATCCCAACGACCGACCTCACCCTCAGCACATCCCGGAGCTGCGCGGAACCCGCCCCTCCCTGACTAGCCCCCTTTTATGGTGAGCATGGCGTCACATGTTATGGAATAGCCCCCGGCCAGCCTGGCTCACCTGGCCTGGCTCCTTGGGAAATTAACTCTATCCTAGCCAGAGCCAGGACAGGTATTTGAGAATTATTGTCTGTATAGACCAAACAGAAATCAGTTGGTGACAATAGATCATCTGAAAAATAGAGTTGACATGTCTTTCTTTCAGTGTTTTATTTTCTAGTGTACAATTTCTTCATGCAATAAAATTACCCCAAAGTGCCCTTAGAAGTGGTAGAAACAGCAGGCTGATTGCGACACATTGCTTACATGGCCATAACTTTAAAAAGATGAACTCTGAAGTTAGGAGTACTTCTCCATTTTTCTTCTACATAGTGCAAATGTATTGTCCACTTGGGATAAAAACTGAAGCCTTTTCTAGACTCCATTTCTATATTACCCTTGACGTGAGAAGGACTGAAAAAATAAAGGCTGCAATGCCCAAAACATACCCATATCTGTGGGTAGAATATTAGACTACCTTGTCCTGTTATGGGCTTGCTCTACTGCAGACAGTTGAACAGCTGCTTAATGTGATTTGGAAGTGTGTTTTGTGGTATGGACTGAGAAGTCTGCATGTCTGGGGCTTTTGAATCAGTTCTGCAACTTTTCTTCTGCAAAAAGGTGGCCAGAGAATCTGAGACAGAGACAAAAATTTCCCTCCATTTGGGCTTTATCTTTTTTCCTAGAATTATGAACCAAAGCCATATAAGCCCCGCTATTGCTTTGTCTGCATATCAGCAGGAAAATGTGTTAACCATTGTGCTTTTAATTGCTATGGTGTCCAGGTCTTTCTGCTTCCTGTGTTGAGGACATCATACATGATCTGAAGTATGCAGAAAGGGATTATCATTTTGGTCACTTGTGTAAAACATGTGGACCATTGGACTGTGGGAATATTTTCACACTGCTTATTAGCTTATTAATATTGTAAGTATTTTATGAAATGGCAATAACTTCAATAGGAGGTTTTAAAAGATTCCTCTCCTTCATCTTGTGCATCCAGTGTTTAAAGAATTTTCTGTGAGGGAAGGAAGAGTTAAAGTTCCTGCTCCAGAAGAGACAGAGGAAGGATTTGAACTCCCACATGCCAATTGAAGACCAAATTCTGGTTTAGTAGGCTTGAAAACTAAGCTGCACTTTTGTCATTTATTTTGCAGAACTGGCGTATCTTTCCAGAAATACTAGTTGCTTTAATTTTGAGAAGAAAAACACCCTCCCATCTTCATTTGTAGTGGATAATGCCTTCTTTTCTGTGTTTTTAAGGTCTACTTGTGGAAATTCCCTAGGCATTCTTGGCAAAATAATTCCTAAATATTAATTGCTAGAGCTTTACTCAACTGAAGAGATCTTCTGATTTACATAATCTTCAACTTAAATGCTTACTGCAGGCCTATGCAAGTTCAGGTTCAGAAAATTTATGCACATGTGAGAATTTGAGATTGTGTATGCTAGTACTGTAGCTCATGCTGGTCTGGCTATCTTGTCTTGATATTTGCTTAGTGAGAGTAGAGAAGCTATGGGGGTTGGGGTTTCTTTCATTCAAGTTTTGTTTGAGGAATTACTATAACTGGCCTCTTGCGATTCCTGAAAGTGGAAGAAATACTGCCTAACTTGCTGTTTCATCTCTGCTTTCCAGATTTCTCCTTTCTCTTAACATTATGACGTTAATGCTGGATAAACTTTTGGTTATGATTTTTGCAAAACAAATTTGAGAAAGTGGCCTAAACATTTTCTAAGATGTAGGCAGCAATTCCATTTCCTCTGCGTGCCAAGATTTAAAAGAATTATTTAAAAAATATCTGAATGACCCTTTTGCTTCTTGATCACCATTTGTGAAAAGTAAAATAGGGCAAATGGTCTTATTTACCTGAATGACACTTAATTCTAGAAATGTCTAAAGAATGTTTAAAGAATGTGCTGGGAGTGATTTTAGAATATCTTACAAAATTATAGGCAAAAAAACCCCCAACATTCCAGCTGGGAATGCATCAAAATTTCAAGCATCGAAAAACCCCAAACAGCACTGAAACATGGAGCTCTCTATAACATTTTCAGGGACTTTTTTTTTGGGGGGTGGGTGTGGGTATGGGTATGTGCGTTCATAAATAAGTCAGACTAGTCAAAATTCACATCTAAAATTTTATATCAGAATTTAAAAGCAGTGTTCTTGCTTGCTTGCTTCCTAGCGTCTTAAATTTTTTGTGCAGACATGGGGTTTTTTGTTTTGTTTTGTTTTTTGTCCCTCCATCCCTCAGATATATATACTTTGCATGGGGTTCAGCTCAGGTTAACTTTACTGTCTATGAGCTAGGCATATGATCCTAGCCAGATGACCCTCACAACAATAAAAAGAGATGAGTAGAATCATAGAATGGTTT
>VXBL01009772.1:31847-43133 GCA_013400195.1 Aramus guarauna
TGGAGGCCAAACAGAGGGTTGATGGGAGGGGAGAGTAAAAGGGCTGTCTGTGCCTCTTTCATTACACCGTGCGGAGTCCCGCAGGGCAGAAAGCTCTGATTAAAATGGCTCTTGCTGGGATTCAGAGGCTTTTTGGGGAAAAAGCAAATGCCCCTGCCTGCTGGAGTCTGTCTGAGGCACTGCTGGTGGGTGGATTGTCTTGGTTTCTTCAGCAGGGTGAAGGGAGGGCTGTGAGACAAGTGGGCACAGGTTGTATCCCCGGGCAAAGAGCGTGGGGAAGGGGTGTGGGGGGGTGCTCCCCCCAGGAACCCACGGTCCCCAGAGCTGGCCGGGCTGGTGGTGCAGCCAGCTGGGGCGGTTGGGGAGGAGGGAGAAAAGGTGGCTGGGAGGGTGATAAGGTGGCTGGGAGGGTGATGCGGGGCAGATTTTACGGCTCAGGGGGTCTGGCACACATTTGTCCCTGAGCTGCTGTTGTCCTGGGTAAGGGTCAGGACCCCGTCCCGGCAGCACTGGCCCCCCCAGGCACGTGTCTGCCCTGCTTTCTGCACCTGCGTTGGGTGTCTCCCTGCTCCCCGGCTGTGCCCCTGCTCGCCCTCCTTCCAAATCCACCTCTTTGCCACCCTTGGCCTTTCTGTGAGCTGGATCAGGCCTCTCCAGCAGCTCCTGCCCAACCGGACAGGCTCTGGGGTGCTTTTCCTTGCCAACACCGGCATGGCATGAGCCCCCTCTTGCCTCCTGGCCCCCCCTTCATCCTCTTTGGCAGTGACCAACCTGGTGCAGGAGAGGGAGCAGACCCCGGTGGGGATCATGGAGGTGGGTGTGTGTTGCTCCTCCTCCTCACCCAGTTTCCCCTGCAAACCCATTTAACAGATCAAAATTTTATATGCTGAGCCATGCTGGAGCCCAGAGCAAAGCACGGTTTTGCAGATTTTAGTCAAAGGAGGGCTACGTCACAGGCAGGAGGCATCAGCTGCTGCAGAGATGCGGAGGAGATGGGGAGAGGGGAGGGCAGGTTGGAGGAAGGATGGCATATAAGGAAACCCAGTTTTTGAGGGTGACACATGGCCTTTTTGGCACCCTGTCTCGTGGGATGGCCCTTGCTGTGGCATCTGAGTGCCTCCGCGCAGCTCCTCTCCATCCTGGCATCCCTTGGCTGGGCTCTGACACCCACCCGAGCGGCGTGTGAGCTTGGTGGCACAGGGCCATCGCCCTGGCTTTGGAGGAGAAACAGCCAGTCCCTTCTGCCTGCTCATCGCTGAGGCTTCAACATGTAGGGCTGCTTCCCTTCAAACCCCTGCTCCTCCTCCTCCTCCCTTGCGCTGAGCGAATAGCTCCATCCCTTGCACGCTGGTGAGGCGGCTCAGCCATGAATCACCGTGGGCAAGGCTGCTCCTCAGGCGTTCCTTGGTCTCTGGAGAAGAGCCCATGCACCATGCTCCCTCCTGGCCACGCTCTGCTCCTCAGAGCCCCCAGCTCTCTGAAGACCAGCCTTTGCTGAGGGAAGGGGCTGGAGGGAGGCAGAGGGCTTTTTCTCTTGCACGAGCCTCTCTCCTTCCCCTCCCAGGTGTCTACACGAGCTCTGCATGCCCTCACGCCCATCGTGTCAGTGAGCATCAAGCAGCACCCCCAGAGAGGCTGTCTGCTCACCCTGGGACTTGTGCTGTGCCTGATGACCTGGGGGACCCTGCCCACTCCACAGCTCCTTCCAGCGGCGTGTGGGCCCCTGGGAGACCCATGTCCCACTCGTTACCTCTGTGATGCTGTGAGCCCCGGGTCCCACTCGTTATTTCTGATGCTGTGAGCCCCGGGTCCCACTCGTTACCTCTGTGATGCTGTGAGCCCCGGGTCCCACTCGTTACTTCTGTGATGCTGTGAGCCCCGGGTCCCACTCGTTACCTCTGTGATGCTGTGACCGGGTCCCACTCTTTACCTCTGTGATGCTGTGAGCCCCGGGTCCCACTCGTTACCTCTGTGATGCTGTGAGCCCCGGGTCCCACTCGTTACCTCTGTGATGCTGTGAGCCCCGGGTCCCACTCGTTACTTCTGATGCTGTGAGCCCCGGGTCCCACTCGTTATTTCTGTGATGCTGTGAGCCCCGGGTCCCACTCGTTACCTCTGTGATGCTGTGAGCTGCTGGAGGTGGCTGTGGGCTGTGGGGTGGCTATTCCAAGCCTCAGGCTGGGAGCAGATGCAGAGATGAGCACAGGAGTGTGGCTCAGGCTGTGCTGGGGAAGTGCTGGGATCGCCTGTGCTGCCCAGGGCTTTGCAAGAAGCCATGAGATGGTTCAGCGGCCGCAGTTAGTGTGGTGCCAGGCCTTGGCTTATCAGCCTTGCCGAGCACCTCTGAGTGGTCCAAGTGGCTTTCTGCTGGCAGAGTGTGGCCCTGGCAGCTTGTGTCTGCTGCAAATGGTGTGCAGGCAGACCCTCTGCCTCCTCCCCCGCACCCCTCGGGGCTGGCACTGGGGCTGACCCAGAGCTTGCCACAGTGCAAATCAGGGCATCAACAGGGCAGAAAGGTAAGTCCTCCCCCTCCAGGCTGTGTGCATGCTCCTAGCTGCTGCCGACCCTGCTTTGATGGAGCAATTTGGCAGGTCTCAGGGGGGTGCCCTGTGCCAACGGGTCTGCCTGGTGGGAGCACCCTGGGGTGTCCAACCTGGATCCTGCACCCTCCCTGTGGCTTCCCAGCTATGGACCAAGCACCAGCCAGGAGCTGGGGCAAGCACAGGCATCCCCTGTCACAGCCACCAGGACAGGCTGCGTCCTCCTGGCTGCTGCCTCCTTTGCCTTGCTCTGTCACGAACATCACGGTTTGGTCTCCATCCTCACCGAGTGTCCCTGTGACAGGGAGAAATGTCCAAGCTGTTTTCCCTGGGCTGTTTCTCCCCTGCAGCTTCAGAAGGAGATGGACAGCGTGACCTCCATGCAGGTGGTGGCGAGAGGGGACGTGGTGTCCTGGGACTATGCATTCCACCCGGGGAGGGCTCAGCTCCCCCGCAGCACTTCTGGGCCTCCGAGGGCTGGGCGCGAGCCTGCTTTCCAGGCAGCTCTGTCTGCGAGTTTTACAGCTGCCTGGAACATCTCCAAAGGATTGATTTACTGTAATTCCTCTGGAAAGCAACTTTTGTGATTGCTAGCCTGGAGATCTCAAGCTGGACTTAAACAACAGGATCCTAAAGAGGCCATGAATAATTGAGCCTAATAAATATTAATAACTCGCCTGCATGGTGGCAGGGCATGTAATTGCGAGGAGCGTTCTGGAAGCACAGCTCTGCAGGCAAGCTCGCGCTCCCGGCAGGGCCAGGGCAGAGCCCGGTTAACACTGATGCTGCCGGGCCATGCAGAGCTGTGCGTGGCCACCAGCCCTGCCACCCTCCCCTGGGGCTAGTGGTGGCCAGGGGCAGCGGGTGCTGGCCACCATACGAGTATTTAGCTGTCCTTGGTGGGCCTGTCTCCCATGAGCTGGTCTCCTGTTGAACCCGAGTAGACTTGCAGCATCCACTGCATCTTCTGACAGGGGTGTTCTCTGTCTCTGAGCCATCCTCATCCCTCAGGCACCCCAGAGGACCTGGGACATCTGCTTCAGAAAGTCCTGCCTGCCCTCAAGCCAGATGGAGGTATGTCCCAAATGTGGATGCTCCCTGCTCTTTGTCCCCAGAGACCGGGTGGCCCGTCTGTGGCCAGACTTCACACAGGGCTGTCCCATGCATCGCAAAACCCGATACACTGCAAAACCCAGCTCCCAGGGCCAAGTGATACCAAGAAGGCACAGTCTAGCCTTTGTACGATCCAAGAAGTCCTCCAAAGTTTGAGTGCAGGTGGGTTTGGATGAGTGAAGACACGAATGAGGGGTGGGATATTCATGGATTTTTTATTTGTGACAAGGCAGTGATGGGGAGCGCATGTGGCCACCTCTCTAGGCTGAGGGATGTCCTGCAAGGAAAGGCTGAACTTGTCACTTGAACTGTTTCTGAGCAGCACTGAGCCATTGATCAGACCTTGTGCAGGTACACAATCTTGCCCAAAGTAGCTGAATTTTTTGGATGAAGTATAACTACAAAACTTAAGAAAAAATCCAGCCGTTCTCCTCCTGGGGTGCTCTAGTCCCTCGCTGAATCGCATGCCTGAAATAACACTCGTGCCTGTGGCTTTGCCAATCCCTGATCAAATCCAGCATTTCCCATGCCTCTGCTTTTCAAGGCAGATGAGGAAGAGGAGTCTAGAAGGGATCACAAGTGCTTGCATGGAAGGGCACAGCCTGGAAAGTCTCAGCAGTGCTGTAAGCGGGGTAGGAATGTGTATATGGAGGCTTTGCCAGAGCTTTTTGGATGTTGCAGGTCAGGGTGAGAAGCTTTGCAAGTCACTGTTGGCTTTGCTACCTGATGCTGATGGTGTGACAAAGGATCCTACATGTCATACAGAGGAATGGGGCAGAAAACCGCTGAGCTTAAGGCAAGGGCTGGGGAGAGTCTGGGTAGGATGTTGACCACAGGTTTCTGCTTGAAAACTGTGGTGCTTGGGCAGCTAAGACCTGTGAATGCTTGGCGAGGGCATTGCGAGGCTGTATCCCCTGCAGGAGCTTCTCCCACACTGAGCAAGTGTTTCTTTCCCCCAAACCGCCTAGCTGTTGAGACTGCATCTTGCAAATGCGGTTTCAGACAATAACAGCTTGCAATTATGCAGCGCTTTCAAAACCAAGATATCCTGAATTTCGTTAACGTCTTTGTATAAAACTCGCTGATGCAAAGCTCCATCCTGAACGGAAACATCACAGCTGGGATCACCCAAAGCTTTCCTCTGTGCTGGAGATGGATCGTCTTGCAGGAGATTTAAGGGCATTGCTGGCTGACTGGGGCCCAGCGCAAAGGGGGCACAGAGACATCTCTGACCCCTGCTTTCTGCGTTTTCTGTTGCTGTATGTTTGCAGGAGGAGGACTGACTGGTGGTGGGGACTATCCATCCAGGAGTCAAAGGGATCTGCGCTCTCTGGGGGAAGGGGAGGCGAGGGTCGGTAGAGGGAGCGGTGATTGCCGTAAGACCCATTACGGAGCACAGCATCTAGGGAGCCATTTCTGAGCACATACAGGGCAAGCAGGGATTTCCCAAGGCAGAACTGTGCTGGACGTTGAGGATGGCCGCCGACAGCTGGTGGGTGGCCAGTAGCAATTGAAGTAGCCGGGGGGGCTGACACGGGACTTGCGGTCAGCAACAGGAGCACTGACACAGGATGAACCTTCAGCAAAGCCTCAGGTGCCACTGGACGAGGGTGTCCGACACCTGACACAGCCTCAGTCTGGGAGGGGTTAGACAAATGTGAGCATTGACCCCCTGAAATACAGCAAGGGGGATGCAAAGTGCCGCACTGAGGTGCAATAAGCGCAGGCTGGGAGCTGAGCACCGAGCGGCAGCGCTGATGGGAACGACCCGGGGGTTATCGTGGGCGCCGGGCTGAATATGAGCCAAGAGAGCACTCTCGTTGTGAAAAAGGCAAACCACATCCCGGGCTACATTAGGAGGAGAGCGGCCAGCACATTGAGGGAAGTTATTATCCCCTCTCCTTGGTGCTGGTGAGGATGCAGAGATCGCGGAAGCCATTCTCTAGCTCCTAACAGCAGCTCTCTCCCCAGCTTCCTCTGTTGATAAATAGATGTGCAAATGCAGACGATGATACAGGGGTTGCTGCAGGAGCAGTGAAAGGGAACCGTACTGTTACCCCAAGGCACTTGGAACACTTGCCCTGGAAATAGGCTCTCTTCCTTGAGAGTCCCATGTAGTTCAAATGAGACATTCGGGGATGCAAGCAGCTTTACGCTGAGATATTAACTTCTCCTTTGGATGAAAAATTAATGAAAGGCTTCCCTGAAAAGAGCCTGTTTTTTTCCTGTGGTCACTGATACCCCAAAATATAATAATTTTGAAATGCTTCCAGTTGCTCTGTGCTGCTGTGCAGCTGCTCCCCAGGTGAAAGGCAAAGTAATACTTTGTCTGCTGGACTGTTTTCAGGCTAGTGAACCGCTTCGGCGGTAGCTGGAAGTGTGAAAAAGTGAGTGGTCCGTGGCTTGGCCGATCATTGCTACGTGCAGCTGACAGTTCTGGGGCTCTGCAAGGGAGCAGACAGCAGAAATGAGTATTTTCCTGGGGGTCAGCTGCCCAGCCTCTGTGTTGCACAGAGCCTGCTCACATCAGTGTTTTTTCAGTCCTTTTTTCTTTCTGACTACAGCTGATTCAGAGTTTCAGATGAGACCCGTCTGTCATGGATGGGTAGAAGCACCACAGCACGTTACCCCCCTCAGGGTTAACTTCATACCCTGTGGTTGAGAGGAACTCAAATAATTTTGGGGGGTCTCACAGCTATCTATGCACCGGGCGAAAACCGAGTCACATTTTGAGAGGTGTCTGAGGCTGGTGACACCTGGGAGCGATCTCATGGCTGGGTGAAGCGATTACTGCGTCCTCGTCATTTCAGAGGGAGCCGGCATCGCGTGGCAAGGCTGGCAAGAAGGCAGACACCGGAGAGCCGGTGGCGTGGCCATGCCGGTGACAAGTGGCTGGGGAGATCCTCATTCAACAGGGAAACCGGGGCAGCTCCTGCCTTTATGGGTGATTGCAGAGCATCGATCCCCAAATCCTCTCCATTGCTCAAAGCTTTTAGGCTCCCTGGGCTTTGCTATGCTCAAAGGCAGCTGCATGAAAGAATGTTTTCCCTTTGTAAATAGATGCAGTGACCTGCTTTAGCATCGATCCTGTGAGGCTGGGCTTCAGATTCAATTTGTTTCCGTCGCACCTGTGAAGAGTTTGGTGAATTGATTTTTAAGAACAAAAATTTATTGAGAGTGATTACAGCTGATAAACGTCATTTTAAATAATAAGATGATGCTTATGATCACTGAATTGTTCACCTGACGGGTGCAAAAATGTACAGTTAAGAAAACTCTATTTTTCTAAGATATCACCTAAAGCACTGACCTTTATTTTTCATGAGATGACTCCAATTTCCATCTCTTTTTCAGGGAAGGAAGCCCTGGGTAAGTCATGGAGTGCAGCTGACAGTCCCTAAACCTGCAATTTATGCGACTGTTGTAATCTACGCACATCCGTAACTGATGAATATGCATCATATCATTTCTATGCACGGCAGAAAGTAACCTACTTCTGGCCCCCAGCAAGCTGCAGTAGGTCTGGCTGCATCTTCCTGCAGCTCTGTGCCTGCAGCGGGGCTGTGGGATTTTGGGCAAGGTGGGGATGCCATGGGAAAACCCTGAGTTCAAACCTAGTCTGTGGCTTAAGACTAGTTCCATCCATCCATCCATCCATCCATCCATCCATCCCGTGGATGCTGGGCATGCTGCTCTGTGCCTGCCTCCTCTTAAGATGCATTTAATGCAGCATTTGGGGGACAGTGAAGCTGTAGCCTTCTGGAGCAGGGGGAGGATGACGGCCACCCCAGAGGCAGCCCCGAATTAACATCTTGAAGCAGAAGTGGCAGAGATGTGATAGACACAGAAGAATGGCCAAGTGACACTCTAATGAGTGTTAATGGGAGGCAGGAATTAAATCCTGCCGGCTCATTAGCATGGGAAGACGTGCCATCTGCCACGGCTGGCAGGTTCCCTGCTGCTGTTTGGCAGGGGCTGCTTCTGCGGCGATATGGGGACACAAGACCAGAGGGTCCACGCTGCTTTGCCTGTGGCAGTCGGGAGCCAGTGCTGGGGAGTATTGTGCATGAGACCCCTCCTTCGCCTGGATGGGGGGCTGCTTTGGGGGGAGGAGGAGTCCCTGTGCACTCTCATTTTGTCCATGGACTCCCCCAGCCCTTTCCAGCCTGGCCAACAAGGCAGCAGGACCGGAGCAGAACTGGCAGGAGGACAAGCTTTGATCCTGCCAAAGGAAGATGATGACCATCAGACGGACTTTGCCACCCCGTGCTCGTGCGTGGTTGAGGACAGGAGCCATCCTCGTGCTGCAGTGCCTGTCCTGCAGCGGTCCATGGAAAGGCTGCATCAGCCACCGCCCAAATGCTCACAGGTGGTGGCCTTGCCCCCTGTACCCGCGCTGCGCCTGTGTCCCCTTGCTGAAGCCAAAGTGCCTCGTTAAGCTGGAGCAGGTCACACGTCAGCAGGTCGGGGCATCCGTGCGTGGCCAACACAATACCCTGCCTGCGCTGCAACCTTGCCCGGCCGGTGCCTGCGGACGATCGTGGCAGCGGTTCCTCCAGCTGCAGCGGGGCTGCTGCCTCAACCCAGGGGACCCGGCACTTGTGCCCCTTCTGCTCCGTGCTTCCTCCCCCTCCTCCCCCCAGCCTGGCCACCCCTGTGGGGCAGAACTGAACCTCAGTCCCCCTGAGAGCCTGAGCAACATGGACTTGACCCAGAGAGAGAAGCTCCAGCAGAACGGGGGTCTGCCTGCTCCCTTGGACCTCTGCATGGCTGCGAAGCCCCTCGAGCCCTGGTGATGTACATGGACACAGAGGGACTGGAGCTCTGGTGGGGGCCATGCCTGTGCTGGTGCAGGGTCCCAGCAACGAGCAGTGCTGTGGCAAGGCTGCCACGTGGAGATGGGCACATGGTGGCATCCCACAGGGAATGCCACACCCGGCGGCTGTGCCACTTCCCCGCTTAACGTCCTCCAGCCCAGAAGAGACCTCCAGACTCTTGGCTGCATCCAAAGAGTTGCAGTCAATGGCTCAATGCCCAAGTGAAAACTGGTAATGAGTGGTGTCCCTCATGGGTCCGTAACTGGGACCAGTACGATTTAAGGTCTTCATCAATGACATAGACAGTAGATTGAGTATACTGTGAGCAAGTTTTGCAGCTAAAAAAGTAGTGGGGGCTGAAAAAAGTAGTGAAAAGGCATGTGCTTTAGAAAGGCATCATTAGAGGCTGAAGCCCAAACTGTGCAGTGAGGAATTTCACTGGTGGGCTCAGCAGAGAAGGGGGAGCAGCTATCCGAAATGAGCTGGGTCGGCATGAGCAGATGCAAACAGGAAGTTGGAAAGTGTATAAAACTGTGAACACTCCTGGGAGTTATGCGTGGCCGACCACAGCGATGAGGAGGAGGAGGACAGCGTTTACTACTAAAACACATCCTCGACTTTTACATCTGTTTCCAAAAAAGAATGAAAATGCAGTTACGCAAGATGCAGAAAGAAAGGCAGTATCTGTATTCAGTGTTTGGGAAGAAGCAAGGAAGGCTGTGAAATACTTTCCAGTTTATTGGGCACTAGAGGGAATGCTAGAAGACATACACTCAGGCCAAATATTTCAAAAGTAGCTGCTTGGATAAATTGTACCCAAGAGCCCTGAAAGAATGGATTGAGGGATCTTAGCTGCAATGTTATTAATTTCTCATGCAACTGGAATTTCATTGGTGTTCCCAGGGAAATGGCATTCCTTGGGCAGGCAGGCACACGCCAGGTATCTCTCTGGTCGGGCACCCATGTTCTCTGGAGCACAGAGCATCCTTCACGTGCGTCAGGCACACAGGGGTGGCATGACTCTTACTACAAGTATCTTGAAGTAAGAACGACTGCTTGCTCTTTCCGGGAAAAGCCCAAGCAGAGTAAAGCAAAGCCGACGCAACTCCCACATGAGGTTTTAAAGGGCAATGGGAGCACACTCTGTGGCAAGGGGCCCGGCTCTCCATTTCTGTCTCCTCCATCCCTGGGGATGGTGAAGAAATGTGAGCAGCTTGTGGAGAGACGTCACTTCTCCCCAGATATGGAGGCAGCCTGCGAGCTTGCTGCTGGAGGGGAGCATCTCTTTTTGGTGCGCATGTGCTAACAGTTCTCCTCTTGTCTGCAGCCCTTCAGAGGTACGATCACCAGTCTGCCAAATATCTCTCCACAAAGAAAACATCCTAACCTTGCTTAGTCACTGCTTCTTGCCTACCTAGCTCACAAAGCAAAGTCTCCAGGATTGCTTCCAACTTGTTTTGTCCATTCTGCAGCTTTTTTGCAGATTCTGTGACGTTTGCACAATTTAAACTCGGAGATCTCTTGTAACCTTGTTTGTGCTGCCATTTCTTGTCCTTCCCTGTGCTGTGAAGGATATTATGGGTACCCTAGGACGTGCAGCGTTGGTTGGCAGTCTGGGGACTCCAGGTTGTCCTGAGCTGAAGAGGGACAGGAGGTGATTCGGGACAGCATGTGTGACCCCAGGCAGCAGTAGCCATCTGCAGGGAAGTGGCACCTGTCAGCTTATTCCTGCAGGACCAGTTCTGGACTTGATAACATTCAGCATGATGAGAAATTAATATTAAATGGGTGCAGATGAAATCTGCAGGCACAAGGAGACAAGCAAGGAGCTAAATCATTGCAAGGACTGGCCAGCTGTGCAGCCACCAGTGAGGGCCAGGGCTGTGAGAAGCTGATTTGATGGCTCCCTCTGGCCATAGGATTTGTGAGCCTATGGAAAATGCATCCTGCAGCTGCTCCATTCCCATAGACATCCACAGAGCTGGAGAACGTGTTTCTTTTCTAGATCTGTTGTCTGAAAAAGGTCTCCTCCTCTGCCTTGTCCTGTGAGGTTTTGGGCAATGCAAAAATATGGTGCTGCTGCTGGGCTGGGCATCACCCACAGGTTCATAATGCACACGGGAGCAGATCATCACTTCAAGGCAGCCGGAGCAATAGTTTTGGCAAGGCAGTCGGGCTGCTGAAAGGCAGAAGGGCTCAGCTCTTTCCTGCTGACCTCGGGAAATTATCCTCCTCTAATCAGCACTCATTACGCCACATCTGGGTACTGCGTCCAGGCTCGGCCCCCCCAGTACAAGAGAGACATTGATAAACAGAGTTCAGCGCGGGCTGCTGAAATGGCGGAGGCTGGAGCTCCTGCCTGGAGAGGAGAGGCTGGAGGATCTAGGCTTGTCCAGCCTTGAGAAGACATGGCTTTGAGGAGATGTCCACCAACATCTCTGGGGAGATTATTGAGAAGGCATAGCCAGGCTTTTAATGGAGGCGCATGGGAGGATGAGAGTGAGTGATCTAGCTTGTCGCATGGGGAAGTTTCATCCCATGGGGACAGCTGTGTATGTGAAGAGGGGCCTGGAGAGGTGATGGGATCTCCAGCCTTGGAGGTTTTCAAGATGCAGATGGGAAAAGTCCTGTGCAACCTAGTCTGATCCCACCGCTGCCCCTGCTTTCGATAGGAGGTTGGATGTGAGACCTAGTTTGGTTTGTGAGTCCATGAGATGGATTTGTGAGTCTGTGATGGCAGCGGGAGGAGACTGGGGAGATCAGCAGCTGAAAATGGTCTTGGCCAGAGGGAGCCTGAAGGAGGCAGGGGAGAAGGC
>VXBL01009781.1:0-27035 GCA_013400195.1 Aramus guarauna
TGAACCCATGTTGACTGTGGCTGTGCACTCTTTAAATGTCTTTCAGTAGTAGCCAGTATAATCTTCTCCATAATTTTTCCAGGAACTGAGGTTCCTTGGGTCTTCCCTCACGCCCTTTTTGTAATTTGCAATAACATTGGCTAGTTTCCAGTCAGCAGGGACCTCCCCAGACTCCCCAGACCTTTGGTAGATGATAGAAAGGGGTCCTGCCATAACATCCGCTAACTCCTTCAGTACTCCGGGATGAATCCCATCAGGTGCCCTGGACCTGTGAACATGCAGCTGATACAGCTGGTCCCTTCCAATTTCAGTGTCCAGAAATGGAATGTCACTGTTCCCACACTTGTGGTCCTCTGACTCAGGGGACCAGACAGCCCAAGCTCTATCAGTGTTATTAAAACTGAGGCAATAAATGCATTGAATGCATCTCCTTTTTCTTCATCCCAATTAGTCAGATGACCAACTTCAACAAGTATCAGTCCAATGTTTTCTTTAGACCTCCTCTTTCTGCTAACGTACTTAAAAAATACCTTCTTTTTCTCTGACACAACCCTGGCCAGTTTCGACTGTAATTTAGTCTCCCTAATACCAATTATATCGTAGCTCTGGGAGCTCACCAACGCTTCCACTTCATCCCGTTTGTTTCTCATACTGCCTGTGTTGGTGTGCAAGCATTCCAGACACACTCTTGAGCCCTCCGTGCTCCCAGGAGCAGTGTAAATGTTCCCACTAACATTTAATCAGGTGATACCATGCCAACCCTTGGTCTACCTGCTGTAGTCCTGTTGGTGTCCCCTTCCCCCATCGATTCTAGTTCAAAGCTCTCTCGATCAGTCCCGCCACCTTACGCCCAGAGACACATATTCGCCATTGGGGCAGGTGGATCCCATCAGGCCCCTGCATACGTTGTGCCTCGAAGACTCATTCTTCCGTGGTTATAAACCCCAAAGCTCTGGCAGAGGCACGAGTCCTGGAGCCAGGTACTGATGTCTTGGGCACGCTTGCATTATCCAAAGTCTNTCAACCATTTAATGATCACTGTGTCCAAGACAGCTGCCTACCATCACATCTCCCACTAGTTCTTCTCTATTCACAAGTAGCAAGTCTAGGAGGGGATATTTGCTAGTTGACTCACTGAGTAATAATTACAAGAAATTATCTCCTACAAACTTCACGAATTTCCAAGACCTGCTTGTCACAGCAGTATGATATTCCCCGCAGATGTGTGGGAAATTGAAATCTCCCATAAGGACAAGAGTTACTGATCTAGAAATTTCCCCTAATTGCCTATAGAGTAACTCATCAGTGCTTACATCCTGGCTGGCTAATCAGTAGTAGACACCCACTACAACATCTCCTTTGTTTTCCATTCTCCTAATCCTCACTCAGAGGCTCTCAACCCCATCACCACTAACTGTAAGGTCTGTACAATCAAACCTCTCCCTTACGTACAGTACGACGCCTTCACCTCGCCTGCCCTGCCTATCGCTCCCAAGCAGCCTGTAGCTCTCTGTCCCAGCACTCTAATCATGGGACTCATTCCACCAAGTCTCACTAATACCAATGATATCATAGCTCTGGGAGCTGACCAACAGTTCCACTTCATCCCCTTTGTTTCTCATACTGTGTGTGTTGGTGTGCAAGCATTCCAGACACACTCTTGAGCCCTCCGTGCTCCCAGGAGCAGTGTAAATGTTCCCACTAACATTTAATCAGGTGATACCATGCCAACCCTTGGTCTACCTGCTGTAGTCCTGTTGGTGTCCCCTTCCCCCATCGATTCTAGTTCAAAGCTCTCTCGATCAGTCCCGCCACCTTATGCCCAGAGACACATTTTCACCATTGGGGCAGGTGGATCCCATCAGGCCCCTGCATACGTTGTGCTTCGAAGACTCATTCTTCCGTGGTTATAAACCCCAAAGCTCTGGCAGAGGAACGAGTCCTGGAGCCAGGTACTGATGTCTTGGGCACGCTTGCATCATCCAAAGTCTTTCCTCATTACTAGGAGTATTGAGGAAACCACCACCTGTGCTCCCAAATTTTTTCGCATTCTTTCCAGGGCTCTGAAATCTTTTTTGATTGACCTCAGACTTTTTGTTGTGACATCATTTGTACCATGTCAAAGAGCAGGAATGGACAGCAGTCTGAAGATTGTACTAGGCTTTTCAGTCTTGTGGTGACATCCCTAATTTGAGCCCCAGAGAGGCAGCAAACTCCCCTGAAATGAAGATCTGATCTGCAAATGGGTGTTTCCTTTCACACAGGATGGAATCACCAACGACCATAACTTGCCATTGCTCCTTCTCAGCACTGGCCTTAATGCAGGTTTTGTTACAAGGGGTATATAGCTTTAAGAATTATAGAATCACAGCATAGTTCAGGCTGGCGGTCACCTCTTGAGACTGTCCAGTCCAATCCCCTGCTCAAAGGGTCACCTACAGCAGGTTGCTCAGGACTTCTGTCCAGCTGGGCTTTCAACATTGCCAGGGATGCAAATGCTACAACCTTTCTCAGCAACCTGTTTCAGTGTTGACTACCCTTACAGTAAAAAAAGAGGCATTTTCTTTTGTTTAAATAGAACTTTCTGTATTTAAGTTTGTGCACATTGTCCTGTTGTTGGGCACCACTGAGAAGAGTAAGGCGTCACCATTTACCAGCAAAATACATCCATAAACAAATAAATAAAAAACATTTCCTTTGTGATGCAGTATCAAATAAATTTTTTACCTCAATCTTCACCAGCAAGTGCTCTAGCCACACCGCCCAAGTCACAGAAGGCAAAAGCAGGGACTGGGAGAATGAAGAATCACCCACTGTAGGAGGAGATCAGGTTTGAGAACATCTAAGGAAACTGAAGTTGTACAAGTCCATTGAACCTGATGAGATGCATTTGCAGATCCCAGGGGGAACTGGCAGATGAAGTGGCCAGGCCACTCTCCATCATATTTGAGAAGTTGTGGCAGCCCGGGAAGTGGGAAGTTCCCACTGACTGGAAAAGGAGAAACATAACCCTCTTTTTTAAAAAGGGAAAAAAGGAAGACCTGGGGAACCACAGGCCAATCAGTCTCCCCTCTGTGCCTGGCAAGATCACAGAGCAGATCCTCCTGGGAACTCTGCTCAGGCACATGGAAAATAAGGAGGTGACTGATAACGGCCAACATGGCTTCACTAAGGGCAAATCATGCCTGACAAATTTGGTGGCATCTACAACAGGATTCCGGTGTTGGTGGATAAGGGAAGAGCAACTGACAACATCTACCTGGGCTTGTGCAAAGCATTTGACACTATCCCACATGACATCCTTGTTTCTAAATTGGAGAGACATAGATTTGATGGGTAGACCACTGGATGGTTGCACTCAAAGAGTTGTGGTCAGTGGCTCAATGTCCAAGTGGAGACCAATGACGAGTGGTGTTCCTCAGGGGTCGGTATTGGCATGGGCACTGTTTAATGTCTTTGTCAATGACACGGACAGTGAGTGCACTGTCAGCAAGTTTGTCGATAACTCCAAGATGTGTGGTGATGTTGACANTCAGAGGTCTGGAGCACCTCTCCTATGAAGACAGGCTGAGAGAGTTGGGGTTGTTCAGCCTGGAGGAAAGAAGGCTCCAGGGAAACCTAATTGTGGCCTTCCAGTATCTGAAAGGGCCTACAGGAGGGATGGGGAGGGACTGTTTATGAGGGAGTGTAGTGACAGACAAGGGGTAATGGCTTTAAGCTAAAGGAGGGCAGATTTAGATTAGATGTTAGGAAGAAATTCTTTACTGTGAGGGTGGTGAGGCACTGGAACAGGTTGCCCAGAGAAGCTGTGGCTGCCCCCTCCCTGGAAGTGTTCAAGGCCAGGTTGGATGGGGCTTTGGGCAACCTGGTCTAGTGGAGGGTGTCCCTGCCCATGGCAGGGTGCTTGGAACTAAATGATCTTTGAGGTCCCTTTGAACCCAAACCACTCTGTGATTCCAAGATTCTATAAGAAATGGAATGGTAAGTCAAGTCTTATGTCACTTTTAAGATAATTGATTTTAAATTCTAGCCAGGACACTGTGACACTGAAAAATGAGAATCAAGGGGAAATAATATGCAGAGATTTAAATTTAAACCAATATTTACTGATGTAACTCCATTTCTGGGTATGGCTTCAGGTATCAATTTACATTTTAATATGCAGGCCTTAAATACAAGCATCATGATGAATTTATATTATTGCCTTTGGAAGGTTGTTCTCTAACTATCTGAGGAACAACAACCTCTTCCAGAAGACTCCACATTTTACATAAAAAGCTCATTATTTAGCAGTTAAATAGTATCAGACCTAGCTAACCTCTGTGCTACCATGAGTTCAGAAATACTATGGCAAAATCTGCTATTGCATAAGGTTATTACTCATTCTCACCACCTGCTTTCAAGATCCTTTGCCAAAACTCTTTATGGTCTGTTTTCATCCCCAAAATGAGCAAGAGTTAGGAAGCATCACTTCTTTAAGGGTTTTTCATTACAAAGGTGGGGAAAAGAGTTTTTTCTGCCCCATGTCTTGATCTGCTCTGTTCAATAGTGCTTAGTACTTGCAGCTCCCTTCCAGTTCACTGGTATAATACCTATGCGTACATGGGACTTCTTAAACCTAGGCCATCTTTATTTAGTTTGGTTAAAAAAAAAAAGGGATGTAAGCACTCTCCAGACACCCAGGTTTGAAGTCTTTGACCACACTAAGTAGCAGGATTATTTTAATAGCAGGATTGAAAACCCACCAGTTTAGAAACTTGCAATGCTTATTGTTAAAATAACCTAAAACCATTTAATGTCATAATGGTAATACTTAGCCCAAATGATTTATTTGCAGTATTTCATCTTATTGCCAGACAAGAACATAGCTGTGTTTCCTTACACAGGTAATTATAGCTCTGAAAAACTTTGGAAAAGAAAGAAATGCGTGTTTAGTCATTTGTGACTAACCCCTGTGTATATGACAGAAAGATAGATCCATTCTCACTGCTCGCATATCACCTTTAATGAACTGCTATCTACCGGGTTTCTGCTCCTACAATGAGCACAGAAACATGATGATAGAGCTACAATCTATTACTCTGCTCAGCGAAAGAAACTTTAGTGTTACAAGTTCCTTTTTTCATTGAAGTCAATACTATTTTGTCATGAACTGCAGTGACAGCTGTATTTTTCCCCTAGCAAATAAAAATGCTGCAAAGCAAAGAAGAAATCTAATCATGGAAGAGAACTAAAGAGGCTACACACAATGATCAAATCTTCCATTACTTCGTCAGCTATACAATATAACCACATAGGTCTTTCTGTGCCCTATCCAGTAAGGTACATTAATAAATAGCCTCCCTTAATACAGCTAAGATGTACTCCAAGGCTAACTGGATCTAGTTAATGAAAGAGAATATAGTATAACATATGCATGAGGAGGTGCTCTTTGCATCTTAACACTGATTTGAAATTGTCTGGTTCACCTGGACATGTGTATTTTTTTAAATGTCATTGGCAAAAGAAAATTGATTAAGTGTAATGCTATAGTAAACAGGAGGCTGTTGTGGATGGGTCTGTAGTATAACAACAGATGGCACAGGTTAAATCTATTTATTAGCAGTCACTTGTCAGGCAGACTGAAAAAGAGAGAGAAGAGAGACAAACAGATGCCAGGTTTAACATAGCATATAGCAGCTCCACACCTTAAAACTAAAATACATTTCATTTTCCTGTCATTCTCACTCAAATTTCCCTTAGCCTTCCACCAGAAATTTTAAAAATCTACTGTTTCCGATTAGGAATTTTTAAAAATCTGCGCAAGACTTACTGTAGGATATTGCTGGACAGCTGTTTGTCCACTGCTGAAAAACACGACCTTTACTATTACTCCAGTGGAAAATCAAGGGCGAGAAGTAATGCAAAGTCATCAAACAGCGATGGAGAGCTAGTCTGCCATGGCAAAGATAGGTAGCTTAACTGCCCGACAAGTGCTTTCACACCAAACTCCCTCCCCTCTTTGTTTATTGTACTGCTGCACGGTAGTTCTTTAAGAATTAGGATGCCAGTTTTCACAGCCATTATTCTTGTTTTTTTCTGTGAAGTTTCTAAAGGGATTTAAAAATGTTTTTAGTGTTTTAACTTTGGGTTTAGCCTCAAAAACCTAGTGGGCAATACAGTGGTCTGTATGTTCAGAAGATATTTATCGTATTATTGTTCCCTTCGAGCTCATTAAAATGGCAATGCATTTATTTATTTATTTATTTACTTACTTGCTTACTTACTTACTTACTTACTTTTAGGGGACAAGGCTGCTAACTGTGGTGCTAATAATATGGTGATCATCTCTCTGTCCCGTCCCCCCCCTTCCTTCTTCTTCAAAGTTTCAGAGTTCATGGGAAAAAGGGTAGCTTGGTCACCATTAGATCGATCTCACCTCATATCCTTTCATAAGTGAGAAATTAATTCTGAGTGATACTGATTATAGCAACTGTATCCTGGCCTTGGTCAAATCTAATTACCATTTCATGTGGTGTCACGCGCCATTATTGTTTCCAGGTAATGTGGACCCCTCTTGGCTCAGCAGCCTTTACAGGCAGCTCCTTGTAAATGAATAGTATGAGCTGGAAAAACCTACAAAGAGTCTCAAATGACCACTTTTGCATTGTAAAAAGATATACGGTTTGATAAATACACTAGGATTTGTTATTATCCATTATTCAGTTTTACAATTAGTGAACACCTGGCATGGGGAAGGTAAGATGGCTGTTTGCTTCCCAACAGTAGTGATGTCAATTTCCAACAAGCACCAGGGAGCATGCTAATTACACCCTTTTAGAGGAGATAAAAATGTGAAATAAAAATAATTTTACCTAATTTTAAGATATAGATTTAAATGTTAACTTTAAAGGTTATGGATGACATGCCTTTTCTTAAAGTATCATCTATATGAGGCTTCCTTATGGAGTTGAAATAACACTAACAAGGATTGTAAAAGGTCAGTCTATCTCAATTCTACAAAATAACAAGGAGATAGGTCACAGAGGTGTAACACTGCAGTTGGGTATAGCCAGACAAAGAACATTTTGTTTTGTCTAGCTGATATTATCCAGTACAGCTGAATCAAGTTGATTTTTGAATAGAATTTTAAAAAAATCTCTTCTGTAAATTGCAGATATGAAAGCTTGATAATATTTCTTTGACCTTTGCTGGCTGCTGATTGGTTCTGTGTCTTTGGTCTCCAGATTTAATATTTTCAATTTTAATGTGTAAGCTACAAACTTCAAAGAAACTTATGGATACATCAGGCTTGCCAATCAACGGTATCTTATTAAAAAAAAAAAATGTTGAACAAAAATAAGGGGAATAGAATATTAGTTTAAAACAGACTTTTGAACCTCCAGAAATTAACAGCTAAGACTGCAAGTAAAACAAATGTCACAGGTGAAAATATTAATTTTAACTTTGACTAGTCTTCATGGAATAAAGGAAGATTTAAGCACAGAGGTGTGGATTATTTTTCTTTAATGTGTGCAGGGATGTGCTTTTCTCACATGAATGAATTTCTTGATGGTTCATACCAAAAGGAACGTGAGCCTTAGATAACAAGTAGTATGTTTATTAAGAGCGCTGATCTTTGATCAGTATATATGGCAAAGTTACCCAGAATGCTTTTCCAGAGGGAACAGGCAGAGAAGGAAGAAAAGAGAAAAGCTTATTACAGACTTACAAGGAAGGAAAAAGAAAACGTGGTAAGGAATATGTTATATCCAGAAAAAAAAAGTCACACTCATTCGCAATGCCAGTCCACATAAAGCCCAAACTGTCCAACGTGTTAGTAAACAAGGAATACTCAACAACAAAACACTAAGGCACAGAACGTTTTGCATAATGAACATCTCTCAAAATGACAGTGTGAGTAGATCAGCTGGAGTCTTTCAGTGCAACCTGCAGACTTTTTCACACCTGAGGATGTTTCAGCTGACTTCAGTGGGCTGCTGAGATTTGTCGTTCTGAATTTTGTGGTTAAAGGACACTTGTCATTACAAGTGGGACAGGAAAATAGTGGCATTGATACTATTCCAGCTCATATAACGTACTAACAACATACCACTGCATTTATACCACCATCTCATAGGAGAAAGCATGTTTTTGATTTCCTTTCCTGATCCTGCCTCCCACTCTACCTTGTCTATAGGATGCAGAGCCTGGTGGCCAGACACAACAATGCAGGAAAGGCAGGAATCAATGTCAGTGCCTCCGAGTGGCCAGACTGCAGGAGCCCACAGCTCAACATAAGCAAGTCTTACTTTTTTTACCAGGTAAAATATTTTTCAGACCAGGCTTTGAAAAATCTCTATGCTGTCTTTTAAAGAACAAGTAGCAATAGCTGCTGTCTTCAGACAGAGTTGTATTTGAAATGTACAGATGATTTTGTCTACTGTATTAATGTATTAAAGTATTAAATGTATTAATGTATTAAAGAAACTAATACAAATATGTGAAGTTTTATTAGCCATGAAAGTCACACTCCCCACACTGACACCTCAAAAACATATGCATTGTCATCTTTATGGCTTCGGTATCAATGCAAGTTCACAAGACAATAAATTTTTAATAAACTCTTTTTATTAACATCTGTTCTCAGATCAGCTGGAGCTAATATATGATTAGCAATGCTTGTGTATTTAATGGTATCAAAAGTCTTAAAGACTGATATTCCCTGACTGAAATTAGTTCTTTGGCAAGTACTGTCCAAGCTTTCCTTGCAGATGCTTGTGTCAGTGGAAGCAGCGCATTGCCACATCTGAAAGCAGCACATTGCTACATCTGAAAGCAGCATTAGGACTAGGGAAAATGCTGCCACTTTCACAGCGAAAGCATATCTCTAGAGGTGAAAAAAAAATTACAAGATACATAAATTAACAGAGTGAGAGGCTGTTCCTGTGGCCCAAGGAGCAAAACAAGACTAGTGAAGATTAGTTCTGTGAAATACCTCCTCAGGACACAGACATTAAAAATAAATGTAGTCTCTGGACACTTGAAAACTTAATATAGTAATCAATTTGCTATAGACTGAGATGCAAGTTTGCAGGCACTGTTCTCCTAATGCTAAACATGCTTGCTGAGTGCTTAGCCCCAAATTCATCTGAGGAAAGGCACATGAAGACAGTTGCTTTGCATTGGTCAATTAATACGCATAATGCTTTAGATACGGCTAAGCATGCCAAATGCTGCCCTTGTATAAATGGGTGTGATTGTCCTGAAAGTCCTCATGAGCAACAATCCTGTGCAACTCATTAGACATCCATTTACTGTGAGTTCTGATGATCCTACAAGTGCCAGGAGGCAAACAGAAACACTTCTTTTCCAGCCTCTGCAAAATTGAATAATGCTGCTTTTTTAACTGCTCATAAAACTCGTCAGATCTATTTGTGGTCATCTATCATGTGTATTACATTAGTGTCTGGGCATTTAGGCCAAAACTGGGTATGCACCTGCTAGGATTGTACAAAAGCAAGATTGGAAGCTTCAGGCTGAAAGAAGTGCATCTATTTGCTGAAGTATATTCCACTTTTAAAATGACCTTTGAAAGATGAAGTTTTCTAAAATTGTGTCTGTTCAGCATTAACTTGAAACAACAACAAAACCCCCTTACCGTAAGACTGAACATTACCTAAATGTGAATGCAGGGTTTTCTAGAGTCCTTGAAAATATCTCACTAGAGCCACTGTAAAGATTTACAGTTACACAGCATGTTGCAGTACATTCCAAAATAAGTTTTCTGGTTTGAGGCAATAAGAGAAATAGTACTCCATCAGTTACATAAAGCAGTTACAAAATTCACTGTGACATATTAGACACTATTTAAATTTTGTTAACCTTATCTTGACTATTACTTCATTCATATGTGTATGCATTCCTTGCTTGCTAAACATCACATCAATGTTTTACAAAGAACTTTTAATCTTCTCATGTCATCTAATTGGATAGAAGTTCTGTGTTAAGGTAACAAGTACATTCCATAACTTAAAAAAAATGTAGGGCTAATAAGGCTTTAGATGTTCTCTGGTTAATTATATTTGGCATTAATTCAAGAGCAGTTGTCTCTTTCCCTATTAGTGCTGAATATTGGGAAGCTCAAGGGACAAGAACTGAGAGAAAAATATAGTAGCTTGTCTTCTCTTTGACTTGGTGAAAAGCCATCAATGTTGGAGGCTAAACATCAGCACTTAAATCAGTGGAGGTACATGTAGAGTCAGCTGGGAGTTTACTGGGATATACAGATTGCTTAAGCTGAGAAAAGAAGGAGTAAAACAGACTAGAATATAATAGAATAGAGTATTTCAGCTGGAAGGGACGTACACCGATCATCTAGTCCAACTGCCTAACCAGGGCTGAATCTGCCAACAGGAAGGGAACGGCAGGCTACCCAGCACTGGATTTCAGTAAAAGATGGGGAGAAGGGTCTGAGCCAGACTTGTACCAGTAGGTAACTAGAGCAATTTGGCCATCAGCTGAGGTGATTTCACAATGTGAGAATACTGCAAAGTATTAATCAGGAAAGTAGATTTTGAAGGTGCTGCTGGTGAAACTGCACAAGAACAAAATATACCCAGCAGAAAAAAACCCAGAGTGGGATTTTGCTACCTACAAAAACAAAGAGGACACCAGCCTCTTCTGCCATGCTGCTCATCACCTATAGATGACCCTTCCACTTTATTGCATACTTATTTCATAAGTGGCTTTTCAAAGTAGGAGCTCCCATTTACAGAATTCCTACCCCTGAAAGGTCTTTACTTGTCCACCTACAATTACCATTGCTAGCGTTGTTTTGCTAGGTTTTTTCATTCTTGTTTTATTTTCATCCTGATATTAAATGGTGAGATTTTTCTTTTCTTCTGAGTCTCAGTGCTTTTCACCTTTTCATCTGGGATTGAAAACTTCTTTATGATTTGTTGCTAACCCTGTCTTGCTTTTTTTCCACCTGAGGTGTGTTCTCTGGGTGCATCCTGTTCTAAGAGAAATCTTACACTCCCAACATTTTACACAAATGTACTTTCTATTCCATTCTTTTTTCCAATTCTCCTTCTAATGAGGCTTGAAAGATTGTCACTCTGTTTACTACCAGGCCTGCTGTGTAGTAAGCATTGCCTACTTCCACTGAAGAAAGTTAAGGATATGCCACTCGTTTAAGAAGGTACTTAAAACTCTAAATTATATGTGCTCTATAAGACTGTATTAATCTGTACTCTAGCAGACAGGTTAGATTCATAAAACTAGTATAACTACATGGTAGCATATCTGTCTGAGTCCAGGGCATTTATAGCAAGGTATGAGTTTAGCTTTACAAATGTTACAGTGCCACAAATGAGGCATGTTTGATTTTCAGTGATTTCTTTTTAATCTGATACTAACATGGACAGGAGAATAAAATTTTATAACTGTGTTAGAGAAAAGGCTCAAAGTGTATAGGAGGAAACTGAAGAGAATCATCAAGTTAGCGACAAAACTGGGAAGAGAAAAGAGGTCTTTCTGTTCCCATTCTCAACCCTTATGCACTTACTCAGGCTATAAGACTGTGAAATAAAAAATGTTTGTTGTCTATAATAGCATCCATGTCTTGCCTACATTAGTTGGCAAAAAACAGAGATAAATGGAGCTTATCCACCTCTACTCTGAGCAACATAAATTTTGTTTGGAAAACAATTAATATGTAAAAAATAAATTCAGTTTGGAACGTCCCTGAGATTTACAAACCATTGTCATGAGTCCCACTGGTACTTCTTTGTACTTAAGAAATACTTTAGCCATGGTAAGAAATTTTAGTCACTGATATAGGAAGAGATTAGACTACACAGACCAACTCATCTGGAAGATAACACAGACTCTTCATTCTGGTGAGAAAGGTGGGTGGGGATGTACTGGGATGGAGTAGTTTGATGTGATTTTCTTTAAAATGCATTTTCCTGAAACACTGTATGGGAAGCATAATTCCTTTTTCTACTTACTTCCCTTGCCTATCATATAGTACAAAACAATTAAGAAATGCCTCATTAAAATGTTTGCTATAATTTAAAGCTAGCTCAATTTGGAAAAGATTTGACTTCTTGTCTTGCATATAATGTTGTGATTCATCTGTTTGCAATTCTTTCTTGTTTGTTTCAGTGTTACCATAGCAATTCTTGCCTTTCAAGTACCAAGTAAATTGTTGAAAAGTACATCTTTTCTTGATTATATAAACAGCATGCTTCTGTAGATGAAAATACTTTACTATTATGTGCACTAACATTTCTTCTATTGTAGCTGCAGTCCCACTTTTCAATAGAAGTATATCCATTAGAGGCTTATTTTAAAATTCTTTTTTTATCATGAATTCAAAAACTGTCACCTCACAATGACATTCAAAAGATTTGCTCCTCAAAATGTGCACGGTAACCAAATTATGAATGTTAATATATTTCCTTTTTCATAACTGTTTCGTAGTATCCTTGTTTTAGCTAAGCACTGAAGAACAAAACTCGGTGACACATATGCCAGAATTCAAGTCTAGTATCTCTCTGTAAATGGAATTACTTTCCAGCACCTGAGCAACCCCCAAAATAAAAAGAAATGTATTAGAAGACACAAAGCTGGCAGTTTGGCACTTTCCTGCATGTAAAAGCAATGCTTTGCCAGAATGACAAATAAATGTAAAAAGGAGAATAGATATTGCACAGAGTAATGTCATTGGTTCTTTAGGAATGGGGGTTGGCAAGTTTTTGGTTTTTCAAGATCATCGGATAATAGTGCTCTAGCCACATTGCAAGGTTGTGGAAGGCAAAAGCAGGGACTGGGAGAATAAAGAACCACCCACTGTAGGAGGAGATCAGGTTTGAGAACATCTAAGGAAACTGAAGTTGTACAAGTCCATGGAACCTGATGAGATGCATTTGCAGGTCCCGGGGGGAACTGGCAGATGAAGTGGCCAGGCCACTCTCCATCATATTTGAGAAGTTGTGGCAGTCCAGGAAGTAGGAAGTTCCCACTGACTGGAAAAGGAGAAACATAACCCCCATTTTTAAAAAGGGAAAAAAGGAGGACCTGGGGAACCACAGGCCAATCAGTCTCACCTCTGTGCCTGGCAAGATCACGGAGCAGATCCTTCCGGAAACTCTGCTCAGACATATGGAAAATAAGGAGGTGACTGGTAACGGCCAACATGGCTTCACTAAGGGCAAATCGTGCCTGACAAATTTGGTGGCATCTACAACAGGGTTCCGGTGTTGGTGGATAAGGGAAGAGCAACTGACAACATCTACCTGGGCTTGTGCAAAGCATTTGACACTATCCCACATGACATCCTTGTTTCTAAATTGGAGAGACATGGATTTGATGGGTGGACCACTGGGTGGATTGGCTGGATGGTTGCACTCAAAGAGTTGTGGTCAGTGGCTCAATGTCCAAGTGGAGACCAATGACGAGTGGTGGTCCTCTGGGGTCGGTATTGGCATGGGCGCTGTTTAATGTCTTTGTCAGTGACATGGACAGTGAGTGCACCATCAGCAATTTTGTCAACAACTCCAAGCTATGTGCTGCAGTCAAGATGCTGGAGGGAAGGGATGCCATCTAGAGGGATCTTGACAGGTTTGAGAGGTGGACCCATGTGAACAGCATGAAGTTCAACAAGGTCAAGTGCAAGGTGCTGCACATGGGTCAGCACAATCCCAAGCACAACTACAAGCTGGGAGGAAAATGGATTGAAAGCAGCCCTGAGGAGAAGGATTTGGGGTGTTGGTAAGCGAGAAGCTCAACATGAGCCAGCGATGTGTGCTTGTAGCCCAGAAAGCCAACCGTATCCTGAGCTGCATCAAAAGCAATGTGACCAGCAAGTCAAGGGAGGTGATTCTCCCTCTCTACTCTGCTCTCATGAGACCCCTCCTGGAGTACTGCATCCAGCTCTGGAGTCCCCAGTACAACAAAAACATGGAGCTGTTGGAGTGAGTTCAGAGAAGGGCCATGAAAGTGATCAGACAGCTAGAGCAGGTTGAATGGAGCTTTGAGCAACCTGCTCTAGTGGACGGTGTCCCTTCCCATGACAGGGAGATTGGAACTGGATGATCTTTAAAGTCCTTTCCAACCCAAACTATCCTGTGATATGTCTATGATAATATAGGTTAGAAGAGACCAAGGTCTCTAGTCCAACCTCCTGCCCAAAGTGGATTGGCTTTGAAATCAGACTGCTCAGGGCTTTATCCAGGAAAGCCTTCAAGACTAAAGATAGCACAATCTCTTCAGGACCTTGGTCCACAGCTTGGCTCTCCTAATGTGGAAAATATTTCTCCTGATAACCAGTCCAAACCTCTCTTGTTTCAATTTATGCTTGTTGAGTTTGGCCTTCAACTTCCTGCCATGGACAGCTGTGAAGAGCCTGGCTCCATTTTCATAGAATCATCTCTTCTGTTCTGAATCAACTCACTGCAGCATCTAGATATGACCTAACAAATGCTGAGTAGTGAGGGATAATCACCCTCCTCAAACTCCTGCCTATGTGTGGGTAGTCAGGGCCTGGCGGCCGGAAGATGTCGCGCTGTACGGAAATACGAGACCCCTCTCCTGACAGCCAATAGCGTTTAGGCTGTGATGTAAGCAGACGGAAGTGACGTTGTAAACCTAGGCTATATAATGCGGTCCTATCTATCAATAAACGCCATTTGCCGTCCACCACATTGGTGTCTGTGAGCTTATGGCCCAAGCGGCCTGGGGTTGGCCGTCATGCCGTTCCTGAACCAGGTCGCCACGCCTCTCTCAGGCAACAAGTGGTGCCGAAACCCGGGAAGACTCGCCTGGAATCGGGTGAACCTATGCTCCTGTTCACACAGCCCAGAGGGCTGCTGGCCCTTTCTGCTGTCCAGGCACATGTCTCATGCCTGCTGAGTTCTCTGCCCATGACACTCTCAGGCCATCGACACAGTGCTTCTCTCCAGCTGGTCCATACCCAGCCTGTGCCATTGCTAGTGTCTGCGTCATTTCCAGGGTCTTAGCCTTTCCAGGACTCAGCACTTGTCCCTGTTGATGGGTTACTGCAGCCTACCTAGGTCCCTCTGGATGGCAGCTCTTTCCTCAAGTGTGTCAACTGTTTTGCCCCAATTTGGTGTTACACACCAAATGGACAAAACTGATGGCAGACAAAAGTGTCCATCATCCCCTCCCCATGTCACTGATAAAGATCTTAAACAGCACGTGTCCCAGGACAGACCTCTGCTGTATCCCACTTCTTACCAGCCTGTGGGCAGAGTAAGATTCATTAACTACTACCAATCATTCAACCATTTTTTATCCATCAGACTGTCCACCATAATGTCCCAACTTCGATACAGGAATATTGTGGGAGACGGTGTTAAGAGCCTTGTTAAAGGTAAGTGACATTCACTGTTTTTCCCCTGTCCACAAATCCAATCATTTTATTATCAAAGGCAGTCAGGTTTATCAGGCATGATATAACCTTGGAAAATCCATGCTGACTTTCACGGCTTCCTTCTTCATTTTCATCTGCTCAGAAATGGGCTGTAAGAAGAATCTGTGACTTTTCCAGGGACAAAACTGAGGGTAATCACCTTGTAGTTTCCGGGATTTAATGTCAGCCTTTTTTGAATATGGACACATGTTTTGCAGCATTTACTTTTGTTCATTTGTCAGAAAACTTTCCCAATCTCCATGACCTTTAGAAGGTGACAGAGAACAGCCTTTCAAGGAATTTGGATATCTCACCACCTTTGGGTGCAGTCCATTGGGCCCCAGGGACTTGTGTGGGTTGATATCTCACAAGCAATTCCTTACGCACCCCACATCTCCAGCTGGTAGTCCCTCTCCTCCCTGAGCCCTGTCACTAAGCACAGAGGTCTGGCAGACCTTGCTGGTGAGACAAGGAAAGCCACAAATACTTCAGCCCTACCTGTGTGCACTGTCAGTAAATTACCCTCACCTCATCTGTCAGCAGCAGTCTCACATTTTCCTTGTCCAGTCTTTTACTGTCAATGTTGTGGTAGAAGCTTTTCCTGGTGCCCTTGACATCCTTTTCAAGTCTCAATGCTAGCTGAGCTTTGGCTTTTCTGATAACATCCCTCCTGCACAGGCAACTTTTCTTAAATTCTTCCTTTGTAGCCTTGCCTTCCTCCTCTCTCCTGTATGCTGCCTTTCTGAAATGAGCTGTGCCATGAGCTCTCTGCTTATCCAGGCTGATCTCCCAATACATTTACTTGATACCTTGAGTTTAGCGGTGGTCTGCTCTTACGTTTTTGACTAGGCCAAAATCTGTTCTCTTGAAGTCCAGGATCTATGCTCTGCTGCTCTCCTTCCTCACTCCTCTCATGATCTTGAAAACAACTATATCCACTAGCTGCCGTGCAAGGCCCCCAGCTGCCACACAAGGCCCCCAGCTGCCAATGGAACATGACATCATATGTTATGGAATATTGCTTTGGTCGGTTTGGGTTAGCTGTCCTGCCTGTGTGCCCCCCACCCTTCTTGGGTGCCCCCACCTTCTCATTGGCAAGCCAATATGAGAAGCTGAAAAGTCCTTGGCTACTTGGCAACGACTAAAAACATCACTGTATTATCAACATTGTTCTTATCCTAAATCCAAACCACAGCATTGCACACCAGCTGTCAGAAAGAAAATTAACTCTATCCCTGCCAAAACCAGGACATTGGGCTATCATACTCTTGGCACTCATCTCCAGAGCCATCCCATCACTTTTGACATGCCTTGGCCATATCACTGGAGCCCACAGGGCTGAGCAGGTGGAACGAATAGTCCAAGGGCTGGGTAAGCCACAGATTATCAAATCCAAGCTCCCCACAAGCAGCAAATCTCCCTAGACAGCAAGTCAGGTTAGCAGATGTGAGCCTCTGGAGCCACCTGCTATTACTCACTGATTCCTCCCGGTGCTCCTACAGGATTTGGGCTCCAATGCTTCTCCAGACAGGACTTTCTGCCCCTCCCCTACTATTAGGGCCCTATGCCTACTATGCAGCTGCAGATCTGCAGGCAGAGCAGCAGCTGTCCTCCTGTTGGCAGAAGTCACAAGCTTCCAGCATTCCCCCTCATGGGAGTCTCTACATGCCCCATGGTCAGCCGCAGTCTCTGCCTCTGTCTCCTTGTGGGCAGTTGGCCGTTCAGGCTCTGCTCTCTGCAGAGTCTCTGTGACGATCTTGTCAGCACAACGTGTCCCACTGCCCCAGCCCTGGGACTGCCTGCAGCCCTGGGCACAGGGACCTGCCTCCTCCCCCTGGAGCTGCATCTGAGTCCAGGCATCTGATGTGTTTTACCCTCTATAGCTCAAGTAAACTGTCGGAATATCAAAGCAGGGGACAGTTAGTTTCAAACCCCAAAATTCACAAAAATTGAGCTGCTTCTTTGTGAGTGAAATGTGTTGAAAGCCATTCTCCATCTGGTCTTCCTAGTCACAGTAATACAGACTTTCTTTCCAATATTATCTGCCATCAGATGTCTTGGGTAAAATAGGCTTTTCCTGTTAGGCATCATGCTGCCATTCAATCTGGCATCGCCTCTGGTACATGTCCTGGACCTACAACCTACGTACCTAGCCCCACATTGAGGATCGCACCACAGAGGAAGATCATGATGCCATGTTAGGCCTTATTTATTCTAACAATTTGCACAGACAAATCATGCAGTCACATTCTGAACAACATAGTTATCCACTCCTTTTGGCTAAACCTCTGGTGTTTACAAGCAGTCCCAACACCCAGTCCGAAGACCAATGCATGATGCCAAGTTGTCCCTCTCTTGGTTTGCATCCCTCCCACAAGACAATGGCAGTTATGATTAATCAGTGAATTTCTACTGGGCCTATATTAGTAAAGAAAAGCATAGTGAGGCCTTGAAGGACTAATAAACTTAATCAGAATCTGAATTCTTTGTCAGAGACTGCCAGGAACTTCTGCTGCCTGACCACCAGCTGAATCATTTATCTTCTCTTGGGTATAAGAGCAGCTCAAAAGAAATTTTTGTCAGAAAAGTCTGTTGACTGAATTATTTGGAGAATCAATTTCCTAAGGGTAGATTCATCAATGTACTCCTCTTCTTCTCCTCTGCATGAGAGAGAGAGACAGGAAAATACGATTCTTTCTGATTCCTACTTTTTCAGGGACTCCTAGTAAGATGTAGATCTAACAAGCTCTCCTGCACTTCTGCCTGTGAGACCAATGCAGAAGACTGGAAGAGCATGGCTGCTGTTCAACTGACAGCCCCTATAAGCCTGAGTCTCCCAACTAAGCCCTAATTAGTTTTGGGGTGTGGGAAGCAGATAAAGAGTCAGAGACACAGAACCACATCTGCAGTCACTGCTGAGTGGAAGCTACGTGGGACAGAGCTTGGTTTCAGGCATAACATATTGAAGTGCATAAGAAAAAAGGTGTTGATTTTCTTTACGAGGTGATATTAACCTAGGGTTGCAGCTGAGGTCTCCAAGAAACAAACCATGTCACCCTTCCCAGAGGCTGACAGTCGCATATCAACAGACAGGTACTTAATTGCATTTCCTAACTCTTCTGTTTTTCTGGAACAAATGGAAAAATGTACACATCTGTACTTATATAAAGATGTACACATCTATATACCTTAAAATTTTTATGTACAGAAATCCACACTTTCATGCTGATAAATCTGGTGGCAGCTAAGCTAAGTCTACATCTCTATTTAACATGAGTTTCAAAAGATGTAGTAATAATCTTCAAAGCTTCCATAATACTGGTACTAAGTCCTGTTTTCTTCTATCTACCTACCTGCTTTTCTTGAGCTAGTTTATAATAAGCAGGTCCAATATAATGTAGACCTGCAGTCCTCCATTCTGGTGCAAGTAATGCTAATACTACCTTGTTCTTTACATTCCAAATTCTATTTCAGTCCCAGCCAACCCCTTATCTGCACTCAAAAACACCAGCCTTTTCCAAATATTTCTGAAAAATCCCTTCCCACACTCATAGGCAATGTTGTATTGCACCTGGAGCTGCAGGAGTATTCATTAAAGGACAACAAATAGTATTTCTCATCCGATGTTTAAGACCCAGTTTGGAGGCTGTGTGATACAACAAGTGAGTGCCATGAGAATTTTTTTTGTAACATTATTGACTTTTCAGCCCACATTCCATCTCCCAGCACTCTGGAGAACCAGACAGACACATTCTCTGACCACAGCCAATCTTTGGGAATCCTGTAGAGCACTAACGGCAACTTATCGTATTAGATATGAGGTCTCCACAGGTTCGAATATGCCTTTTTCCCAACCCAGCTTTCACTGGCTCTAAAGATAAGTCCAGAAGCATATAGAAATCCCTGCTGTTGTTCTTGGACATCATCACCTAAAAAGACTAACATCATAAAGACCCATTCTAATGAGGAAATTGCCCTATAAAAATTCCAGAACAAACTTTCTTTTTGATTCGGTCCAAGAGACTTCCAGTCTATATCTTTTAGCCTTACAAATTCAGTCTGGAAGTTATGAATTTGTATTTTTTTTTCCTTTACTTGCATATTGTTGGCCAAGCAAATCCTGCATCTGAAATGTGAATTTTGGTTGCCTGAATCCATCTACAAGTCAGAACGGAATCTGTTCACTTGCTCACTGCTCAGTTCTCTGGTGCCAGGAGCAATAACCTACACAAGCAATTTTCACGTGCACTGTACAGAATGATTACGCAATTTACACAAATTACACAATTATAGAAGACATCTACCTATCTTAGTGGACTTTCAACTTTCAAATAATATTATTGCATAACAATAGGAACATTATAACATTCTGAATATGATTTATTGGCAGAGTCACTGCTTTCAGCAAACGGAAGCCGCAGTTGACTAACCTTAGATCATAACTTCTTTGAGAATGTGGGCAGGTACATCACAGGTAGGATACAATTGATCACTAAATATTTAAATCAGTAAATCTGGTTGCAACATTTTGAAAACATTTTTGTGAAAATATCCTCATTGTCCGAGCTAAACCATATGAAAGACACTAACTAAGCTCTACAGAGTTTTTGTTGGGGAGGTTTTATGGCATCTTAGGTCAGAGAGTTATTTCAGATGAGAGAGGATGAAATTGAATATCTGAATATTTTATCCAGAAATTGATATTTCAATGCAATTTTGTTTGTGAAAATGCTTTAAAAATTTTGGTTTTACTCCAATACAGAACAGAAACAAACTTAAAAAGCTTGACTGTTACAATGAAATCGAATTCTCATTTTTCACCAGCTCTAATAATTTTATTTTTTCCAGGTGATTACAAAAGTGGACTCAAAATATTCATGCAAACAATAGTACTTTCTGCACCTCTTTCATTAGAGGATCTCAAGTGTAATTAATTAATACTCAAGCCATTAACACTGTGCTTACATACTGCAGAAAGTACTGTACAGAGATTAAATAATTTCCTGCTGTCAAACTAGTAGGCTGCTGTGGAAATCATATCTCCTGACTTCCTCTTACCTGAACACAATGATTCTGTCAAGTTGTAGAAACTAATGACTATCGTTAAACCAATCCGAAATATTGCCGTCCGCAAAAGGAGGAATCACACTGCAGGTCTCAGAGGTCTCAGAGGAGACAAAAGCTAAAAAGAAACTGTTTAGTAACTGACTTGCTCTGTCAAAGAAAGTTCAAAATAATTTATTTTCTTTTTCAAAAGATGAGCTATTTCAGTATTATTGTTATCAAGCAATGCATCGTTTATTTATTAAATAAGAGACCACTATTACATCTGAAATGTGGGCTAATTATTCTAAAAGCATTAATCAATTTGTTAAAAACTCTTCAGTAATCATGTAATCTCTTTGTTGCTACCACAGTAAGATTTACCTCACATAATCATAATCTGCTTACTGATACAAATACCACCTCCTTTTAGTTAATTTCAGGAAAACATTTTGGAAGTGCTCTAGGCTGAAAGGCATGATAAATAATTTTTAGACTGAAAGTTGAAGTGGATTGATTAGGAGCAATTTTTTATGTTTTACACAATAAAAAGATGAACTACATAGTTCATGGAGCCAATTTGCAGAGCAACCTCTTCTCTCTAATTGCTGCTAGACTAATGTAGAAGCACACTGCTAGGAAGTAGAGAAATCCATTTACCCAATCATGTCATTTAAGTAGCGAACACAAGTAGTGCATTTTTCCATTACCTTTCATATTAGCCTTGCTACATTCCACCTGTGACCCTCATTTTAAGAGTGCAATGCTCTTTTATACAATTTTGTAACCATAATAAAGGTCCACTTCAAAATTTTTCAAAGTAGACTAAGGACATTTTAAAAAAAACATAATTAGAGACATAACCAATCTCACTAATTCCTGGTAATGTATTGTAAAACCAAATTATTTGCTAAAAGGTCTAATAAATTCCCATTCTCAGGAGGAGAAAAGGGCATTTCCTCTATTTTCTCTGTCACAAGAATCTAGTGACTATTGTCTTCTGACTACTTACTCTATGGTCATTCCAGCTACTGCAAAGTTTATTTTAAGAATTGTTTGTTTGTTTGTTTGTTTTTAAATAGAAAATGGACAGACTCCTATTTAAATCAAGATAAGGTTCTTTTTTTAGTACTCTTCACATAAAAATAGATAATATATTGTTGTTGGAGAGAAAAAGGTGTATCCTTGGCTCCGCCCATTATAGCAAGTCAGAGTACACCAAATAATTAGCTTTATGTACCAGGTGTCTTCTCTAAGGACCATTTCTACTAATTGCTGGAACTGCATTAAAAATAATAACATAATAAAAACAACCCTGGGATCAGAAGTTGGTTCTGTGCAATGCTTCTACATTTCTTTTTCGAAATAAGAACATCTTTTAAAAGTTATTTTCATAAATACCTAGAAAGAAAATGCAAACGTGTTTGAAGAATGTATTCTTCACTATTCCAGAATAAAAGCAAATAACATCATTGACAGTGTCAGGTTATAGAGAGTTTCCCAATAGACTGAAATACTTCTATGCAGTGTTTTCTGATCTTCAGATGACATGTACTAAATAAGCGCAAGGTGGTGTGACACTGCTACCCCAAAACATTTTCCATGTTACAGCAAGACTGAATTAAAGGAATGATTCAGGAATAACTGCTCTAATTCTGCATTACACACAAAGGCCCCCAAAATCTGAAAAACTGTTACAGCTTTTGCTGCAGGGTACAAAAGATCTGTACAGAGAAAATAGAAGAACTGGAAATGCCAGCTTATTTTTCGTAATGACATCTGTGCTGCTCGTAACACATTAATACAGCTAACAACATTCTCATTGCTTAATGCTCTACTTTAAAACATAATTAGAGAAACCTGCCACTTCCTGAAATCCGTATTAACAACATTAACTGCAGTAATCCAAAACAAATGTTAAATATCTAAGTATGCTACTTGTCTAAATATTGATTTGACTGTTATATTTAGATACTGTAACAGCAGGGCTAGCAGGGATACACTTCTGTTGTAGTATTTGCTGGTTTTCAAGCAGCACCTGGGGTTTTAAAACAGGCCTCACAATGACCTGGTTGGGATGCTGGGGAAAAAGAAAGAATTTAGTAAATACGTTTTTTACAAAGGCATATTTTAATGAACATATTGCACATACTGATAAAGATAGGGCATACTGCTTTTAAAATAATTAGCATCTTGAAAGAGGGACAGCAGTCACAGTCCGTTTGCTGTGTGCACTGGTAATCCCACTACAGGTACAGGATTTACTGAGATTTACTGAAGACTTAGATAAAATGACCTAAGTAACTCAATCTTCAAAAGAATATGACTTCTCCAAATCATACACAGCTCATGACCTCTTCCAGGGAAAGCAAGGAACAAGTGAAAAATGGGCAATGACGTCCTATTTGAACAGCAGGAATTGAATTAGCAAAGACTGTTGCATTCAACATCCACGAGTTACCTGGAAGCACAGCTGCAGGTTCAGCTCCACCATGTAACAGTGAAGTGGGATCTGGACAAGACAGATATCATTTTCTGCCTGTGACTTCCTTCTAAAGGCCCTTCTCTTTTGCTCTTTTCTGAGACACTTCCTAGTAAGTATTTGATATTGAGTAGGGAAAGTCCTAAAATACTGAGCGATTTTTTTTTTTTTTCTTAAACTCTGTTGCAGCAGCATAATTTCACTGTCTTTTTTAGGTTTAAGACTGATTTATATCAGTAAAACTTGGAAGGGAAGCAGGCAAGCATATTTAGTTAGCATTCATGTAAAAAACTTAAGCAAGAATAAATTTTGCTTTTAAGGTGCAAAAGGGATTCTGATAAGCAAGGTTTCAGACTTGCACAGGGTGGATAATATAAGCAAAATAAGATATATCGTGTTTTAAAATCAGATTGTGATTTTGAAAACTGGAAAACCTCCAGTTTTCTAGTACTGGAGGTAGTCATCAGCAAGTGGCTTCTTTGCAGATTCAGTTCTGGATATCACAAAACTTTCCTTTTCTGCTACAATATCTTCTTTACCATTTCTTGTTAATGTATTGCACAGGTAGAAATCCTAAAGCTAAAACTACCTGCAAAAGCCCGATTTATATCAAAGATGCCTGATATATGTGAAGTGGTATGATTGCTGAGTGACAGGAATTGTGCTTGCAGAAATCTCTAGCATAAATAGGGCTCCACGGGCAAAATGGCATTAACAATTCTAAGTGGTAAATGCAGAAAGTATGCAGCTGAGGATAAGCAAAGATGGCACATTTGTAGATCACAGTCCACTTTTGCTAGGATAAAACCAAGTCTTTTAGGTAAGCCCACTTTTTCTAGGTATAACTGTATCCATCCCTGGGACAGCTTTAGGATTATCTGAAGCATTGGTACCCTTCAACAGAAAAGCACTCTATATTTTAATCCTAAAAAACTTTACAGCTGCTTATAATTTTACAGTCATAGAAAAACACATTTGAAGGGATCTACCTCTGTGCTGTAGCTCCAAGCCATATAGCAATGTTCAAGGCTTTCCCAGCTGATCTGGTCTAATATGTTCCTAAATGCCCCCCAGCCATGGAGCCCACCATCTCCCCAGGTTCATAACAGATTTATTTGAGGTCCCTGCAGATAGCACCTTTAAGAATATTTTCCTCCTGGCTAATCTGATTCTTTTCTGCAATAATTTAAGCCCGCTACTTCTTGTCCTACTGCAGACACAGAGAACAGATTCATTTATTTCAGTGTGTAATAACCTTAGATAAAAATCTTACACTTATTTGAAGACTATCATGTTTCTCCATTGCTCCCTCCAATCTTATTTCAGGTAAAAACCCTGATTTCTTTCAACCCATCCTCACCACACAAATTTTCACCACTGATGATCATTCTTGCTGCTTCTCAGGATTTTTCCTGTTTGGTTCATGTCTTCCGTGAAGTGTAGTTCCTCAATCTGCATGGGGTAAACCTGCACAGACTTAGCAGTGCTGACCACAGAATTACTTCATGTGTTGGACTGGTTTTGGCTGGGATGCACTTAATTTTATTCATAGCCCCTCATATGATGCTATGTTTCAGAATTGTGACCAAACCACTGTAGATAAGACAGAAATGTTTTAGTTATTGCTGAGCAGTTGCTGAGCAGCGTCAGAGTCTTCTCTGTTTCTGATGCTGCCCCACCAGTGAGGAGGCTGGGGGTGCACAGGAGATTGGGAGGGGACACAGCTGGGACAGCTGACCCCAGCTGAGCAGGGGGATATCCCATACCACATGGTGTAATGCTCAGCAATAAAAGTTGGGGGAAAAGAATGAGAAAGGGGGGATGTTTGGCATTATGATATCTGTCTTCCCAAGTCACTGTTACGTGTGATGGAGCCCTGCTTTCCTGGAGATAGCTGAACACCTGCCTGCCCATGGGAAGTGGAGAATGAATCCCATATTTTGTTTTGCTTGCATGCAGTTTTTGCTTTACTTACTAAGATGTGATCTCAACCGCAGGTTTTTCTTTTACCCTTTGATTGTTTCCCTCATCCCACTGGTGGGAAGGGAGTGAGTGCCTGTGTGGGGCTTAGCTGCCCACCAGGGTTAGCCTACCGCATCCATCTTTCAGATTTTAACCTTTTCATATTTTCCTGTCCAACATCTGTCATTTTCGCAGTCACAAGAGACTAAGGCTCAGCCACTCCATAGGCCACTACACCCCATAACTCCCTTCCTGAAGAGCTGTTGCCTAACCAGTTACTGCTCATACTTAATTTGACTAGTCTGTTGCTCCTCCTCACATGTAATACCTTGTATTTGTACTTGTTCTGACTCAATTTCATTGTTGGTTGTTTTTAAACTGTATATACAATTTGCATAGGTCATTTTAAATCATACTTAAAACATTCTAGCCTCACCCTAGGTTCCTGCCCAAGGCTAAACTCAGAGAAATTTTAGCAGAAATGGTTAAGTAATTTCTGAGAAGAGGGTGACAGAAAGAAACATACTATTTTGGCAGCGACTTGAAGAATGTTTTAGAAATAGTAGTGGATAGGATTCCATCTCTCTTATCTCTATGCTCATAGGCACTATATCCCCAATCTGACTGCCTGTCTCTTTCTGTTGTCTGATCCAGCTTCTTTTTTCCCAGCTCTGCAAGTTTCCACTGTCCAAACTTTCAGCTTCTGCGCGTCTACCATCATCTTACACTTCATGCTCAGACCCTTTCTCACACCTATTCGTTTCTCACTTTAGCTGTCCTATTCTTCTGCCTCTGCGCTCCTCCACATACTCAAATTTCCTTTTTCTCTACCTACCTGACCCTTGCCTCCCTCCTACATGAATCTCCAAATTTTGCTTCCTGTTCTTCCGCTCAGCTACTCAGAAACTCAGCATTGTCCTCTGCCCCTGGACAACCTTTTACAAAACTATTATTTACTGCATCTTTCATTATTTGCTTCCTCTAGCCTCTGTCTTTTCCTTACTTTATGTTTTCTGAAAACTCAGTCCTCTCTGCTGCATTTGCCCCTTTGTCTCTCACAGACATTGAGGTCTGCAGGGCAGGAAAAAAATCCTCTCCTCTTATCTGATGTGCTAACTGCCAGAGCGCCACTGGCAGACAGTGGCTGCAATTATAGAGAAAGTCCTCATCAGACATTTCAGTTTTGAGAGGCAGCACACAATGTGCAGTATGGTTAAAACAGAAAGCCTCCAAAGGGGGGGTGTGGGGGTGTGGGGGTGTGTGTGTGAAGTGCTTACTGTCAGAGACCTTTTAATAGAGTATCTACAAAAATAGGGGGTATACTAGAGCGAGACAACAAAGCTGCCTCCATTCCGCTTGTTATGTGGTTACTTGAAATCCTGTAAAAACCAGAATCCTTGATGTTGGGGAAGAGTGTGGAGAAAAGTTTGAGACTATGCAGCCTCCGGCTCAAATATCAGAAAGTAAACAAAAAAGTCTTAATATTTTTGAAATGTAAAATAAAAAATAGTTATGCTAGTCTCATGCTTCTTGGAGCAGAAATCCACACTCTACTCCCACTATTGACTTCCCATTGTCTTGTTATTCATGATTCAGAAGCCTGGAACAAGGAGAAAAGATGATGGAAAAGAGCCACATTCTGATAATCTTCATTTTGTGAAATTAGCAGCCTCAATTGTCTCTGGGACTGTAAACCAAAGAACAGAAAATCAGCTTTTTCTGACCAAAGAATTTATTCTACTTGATTTCCTGTATCTGAAAAGGCAGACATTGGAGGCAACAATAAGTTTCCTGGGGTTCCCAGTATGTTGACCTGCAAGACAGGAACAGGGATCAGCAGGAAGACCCCATGATCCAAGCGGGAATGGTTAGGGACCTGCTACACCACTTAGACACACAGTGTCTATGGGGCCAGATGGATCCACCCAAGGATACTGAGGGAGCTGGCAGAAGTGCTCACCAAGCCACTTTCCATCATTTATCAGCAGTCCTGGATAACCAGGGAGGTTCCAGTTGACTGGTAGCTACAAATGTGACATCCATCTACAAGAAGGGCTGGAAGGAGGATCCAGGGAACTACAGGCCTGTCAGTCTGACCTTGATGCCAGGGAAGGTCATGGAGCAGATCAT
>VXBL01009782.1:3679-22276 GCA_013400195.1 Aramus guarauna
CTGCCATGGCAACGGGGGGGGGGCAGGACACGGGGTCCCTGCTTGAGTTATTGGGGGGCTGGGGGGAGGCAGGTGACCGGTGTCCTGCACCCCTCTGTGGGCAGGGGGGGTCCCCTGAGGGGTTCCCCATCACCCCAGGCCCCTCCGCACCCGGGGGTGAGCACCCAGGGGTGAGCCAGGCCGTACCATGGGGCAACACCCCCTCCCCCCAAAAAACCCAACTTGGGGGGGGGCAGACACCCCCCCACACCTTTGCAGGCCCAGTTGCAGCAGCAGAGGTCGGGGGTGCCACCAGCCATGGGGGGGGGGGCGTGGCCCCNNNGCCGTGGGGGGGGGGCCCTCCCCCCCTGCCCCCCCCGAGCCACCACCTCCCCGTGTGCTGTTCCACAGCTGACCCCGGCCGCAGCGAGAGGGTTTGGATCCTGCTCCTCCAGCACTTGCCCGAGACATTCCCGTGTAGATTTTTCAAGACAAATTGCTGGGTTTGGTGGTTTGGTTTTTTTTTTTCCCCCAACACTTAAAGCCTCGTGAGTTTTAGCCTCTTTACTTTTTTACAAGAAACCCAACTTGAAGTCTTGCTTAGGAAGACGGAGTGGAATATGGATTTTACTATTACCAGCCAGGAGAGCCAATTATTATTTTTGCTTTAGAGGTTGAGATGAGGGATCTCTTGTACAAGTCAGTCCTTGAGCATTAAAAGTAAAAGGCTCGTGAAGTTTAAACACCGGTTGTACTGGCAGGTGCACATATAACAGGTTTATGAGATGAATAAAAGCCATTATTAAAGCAAACAAGTGTGCACGTGTCCGTGTTTTCACCAACACAGCTCCAGGCGGCATCGAAGATTGCCCATAACTGAAATCTTTGAGTGCCGTTTTCCAGTCCCACTGTGTATCCCTGAAAGTGTTTTTGGGAAGGGATCAGTTTTCCTGTTGCTGTTTATAGCCTCCAAATTAAATATTTTTGTTTCATAGACAAGATGTTTGGGGGGGGGGAAGCAACCAGACTTTCTTGGCAGCTGCAGAACTCCCAAATTACGCGGGTAACGGACTTGTCTTCTGGCTTTATTGAAAAATATCTGCCGCGGACCAGCCCTACCATCCCGGCTCGGCGTTTAGGAATTGTCTGCGGGGAGGTGGTGCGGGTGCAGGAGTCGACTTAGGGGTGTGCTTGAGCTGCCCAAAACTTGTGGAATCTTCATTACGAACGGTAACGGATAGAGAGGGGAAGGGGACGCAGCCTGCCTGTGTCGGAAATTCAGGCGCTCTGTATGCAGTGCGCTTCGTTCCAGAGGTAAAGTCATTTTTGTAACTTCACTTGGGGGAGACAGAGTTCAAAAGCTGCAGGTGACGGAAGAACTACGGGAAGCTGAAGATCGTGTAATTGAGTTGTCCTTCGCTTTGCTGGCTGCTGCTTCTGTAGCAGATTGCTCCGGCTGTGGGTTAGATAGGGCTCAGTTTGTATTTCTAGGATTAACTCAACAATTTAATTCCCTTTTCTGAGTTGTATATTCTGAAGTTCTTTCAACAGGCTCCTGTTGGTTTGTATTTAAAGTCCAGTTGGACAAAAAAATTGACTTAAGCAATCAGATTTTGTGCGTGTCTGCTTGGGATTGCCTTGCGCTGCACTTCTGCCGGGGTACTTTGCGGTCTGCTTTGTTCGCCCTCTGATCCTTTCTCCGCAACTTATTTTTAGTACCACTTAGCAAACGATTAAAAATTATCGCACGGTGTTCGACTGGAGAGATTCTTTCAGTTTCTTCTGGAAATTTGGGGGCTATCTGCGGTGCTCAGCCGGCAGGAGATTAGCCAGGAGGTATTTTAGCAGTTAAGCTGAAATGCTTGAGCAAAAGAATGAAGCTGCAATGTGATACAGCAGACTCCTAAAAGCTGAGCTGGGTCTCGCTTGCTGCTAATTGTAATTTAAGCTCGCAATTCAAAGACTGAAGGCAATGTTTGCCTGAGAGAAGGATCGGAAAATAAAAGCCAGTTTCTGTAGGATTCTCCGTTCCAAGTTGTGATTTCTAATTGTATGCTCATAGTTTTCATATTCTTTTTTTTTTTTTTTTTTCCTACTCAGAACTGCATTGAGAACCGGAGCTGTGTATGTGCTGTGTGTGTACTAAGTGACCAGAAAATTGGACTTTTCAGCCTGCTTTTTTATCTTCTAAAACCACGCTAAAAGCTAGTTCTAATAACTGTACAAGCTGTAAGCTTTCATTGATGGGGAAACCAATCTGCAATCTCAGTTAAAAAATAGTTCTACCTGTGCACTTACCTGCCCTGCATCGCCCTGACCGGCTTTCGAGAATTCATGGCTTCATCCTCACAAAACCTCTGCGAAACAGAGCCGTGTCACTTTTCCGATGGATTGAGGAACACAAATCAAAACTGAAAGCTTCAAACTTCAATTCTTTCATCTAGCTAGGTTCGAAGTCTGTGTTCGCCCAAAGAGAGGTGATTTGGGGGGGAGAATACAAGGAAATCAAAATATTTAATGCCCATTAACTTCAGTTAGAGCAATTGGTATTAAAAAAATTCAAACTGATGTCACAGCATAATGATACCCAGGACGCCTAGGTGATGGTAAGGTGACCTGCTGACAAATTGGGGTTTAATTCTGGTGGATTTGTAGATTTAATTTTTCTTTGCTAACATTAGGGTGAATAAGATGAGATTTTAATTCCTTTTTGCTTTAAAGTGCTTAATTGTGCTGGAAGACCAGAAACTCTGTGCTGTTTGTCATTAGTACAGAAACTTAGAAGGATCGCTACAAAATCTTATATTTAAGTAGTTTAAGTGTTGAATTTCAACTATTTATTGAGGTTGTAACTTCAGTGACTCATTTAACTGTTTTGCCTCGAGCGGCCTGAAGATGCTTTTCCCTGCTAACGCCCTGCTCCTGCTGCAGCCTCATCGGAGCAGGACTGGCAGGCAGAGTGCTGCCTGCTCCTCTGCCCTTCCCCTTCCCGGCTACGGCTGGAGCGAGAGGCCTGACTGGATCGCGAGCCATCCACAAGTTAAATTTCAGGACTGTTGTTTTAGAGCCGGACACATTCCATTCTTCGTTCCAAAGCTGAAGCCAGGACTCACTTTTTCATGTGTTTCCTCTGCGGCTGCTCACGTCGATGCCTTGTCCTGACCTCACTCCTTCCAGAGACGCAGGAGGAACGGTGGAGGTGACTGAGCTCATTTTGAGCACATCTGTCACTATGAAGCACTCGTGTAATATGAAATTCATAAAGCTCCAAACCATTGACTTGATTAGCCGAGAGGAGAGCGGGGCGAGAGCTGCGCAGGGCTCTCTTTGTTGGGAACCTGCAAAGCAGCTGCTGAACGGATCCTGCGGCCGCAGGTCGAGCTCGGACGGATTGGCACCCGTCTAAACTTGAGGGATTTCTGGCCTGCGATGGCAAAGGGCAGGGCCAGCAGCTTTGAGGTCCTTCTCGAGACACGGGACTTGTGCTCTGGGGCTCCACCGCGTCTCCAGCACCGACCGTTGATGAGTAGTGGGAGAAAAAATTGGCTCCTGGGGACCAGCTTTGCGCTGGGAATCCGGCGGGCTTTGAAAGCGATGCAGGTGGGGGAGCAGCTGAGAGGAGGAGAAAGATGAGGGTCTGCCTTTTGTTTCGGGTGTAAAGCAGTTTTAGAAAAATCACTTTTTTTTTTTTTTTTCCTTGCACTTTGGGTTTAAAAAACAACCCCCCCACACCTTTTTAGGAGGTTCAGTCTGTCGGAATTGCTGGGGATAAGGACATGCTCCTGTAGGTTTTTCCTTTTGTGATGCGTGAACGGAGAATGGGGTGGCTTTGCGTTAGCTGAAGTAAATTGCATTGACATTTTTAGTAAGTAGTTTTATGCCACATATGAAGTAGTAATAGTAGGCATTCAAAAGAAGATTTACTTGCGCTGCTGTCATACCACAGCAGGTTCAGATTGCCGTAGTTAAGGCTGTGTCAGCAGTTGTGGCTTTTTGTGGTGTAAAACTGCGCTTCTGAAGGCTTTTAATTCATGTTTTTACATCATACTGTGCAATGTTATACATATTTAACAGGTGGATCGGTATTACTTTCCTTTGAGCGATGATATGATTTTTAGTATTCTTTAAATGCAAGTAATCTCAAAGTTTGTGTGAGCCTCCTTGTTTGTCTTAAAAAGGAGAAATTAGAAGTTTCTTCTTGGAAGTTTTGCTTTTTCCTTTTCCATCAGAGTAGTATCATACTCTAGGGCTGAATATCTTACTCGTGGTTTGGCCAGACCAAGTCCTCTCGATGTAGGACCTTCTTGGGAGCGTTTTGGGGCAAACTCCCATGGGAAGCCAACTGGGGCAACTGGTGTCAGCCCATGGGTGCTGCGTTGTGTCTGGTGGCCGTACGGGTGACCGAGAGCCCCCCCAGGCAACTTTTGGGAGAACTTCTGGGACAAATAAGTTCAATATGCTGCTCTGATTGAATTCAGATATTTCTCCGTTATTCTAGCTTCAAACGTCTGTGTATTTATTGTCTTGAAAGTGCTGGTGCGTACCAGGCACTTCACCTTGTAAGTAATTGCTTTTAGGGTGAGATCTCGTTTAAATGTTTTGCTGGCTTGCTCTATTTTTGGAATTGAAGGGAAGAACGTTCCAATTTGAATGGTTTTAAAATGACTGTGATTTGTTTCAACTGTTATAAATCAATCACGCTCGTTTCTTCCATGAAACTACAGCGCTTGCATGAGAAAGCAGCCACCTTTTCTGTGGCGTTTAGAGTATTTTGTTAGTACAGGTACCCAGCAAAGCCGTGGCTGTGGTTGCAGAAGGTAATAAGAGAGGTTAAAAAAGTGACCTAAAAGAGAAGGCCAGCGTTTTTGTATCGGGGGGTTGTTCTTCTGGATTATTTAAAACACCAGCACTCACAAATATTCCCCCCCCGGGGGGACCCCAGGGCCTGGGTCTGCAGGTCGCCCGCCGCAGGAGAAGCGACTTCAACTGCGGGTCGACCCTGATAACCACCACTCGGATGCGTTTTGTCCTCTTCCCCTGACCCTTCGGGATAAGGAGCATTTACACAATGTTAGTTTTTAAATAGATGTTTAACTCTTGTCAGGTTAGAAATCAACACCTTGAGTTTTGCTTCCGTGCTGCTGTGAAATTGCTCCAGAACCGTGAGCGAGTCACCGGCTCGTCCCTGAGCACCAGCTGTAGGAAATTATTTAAAAACCCTACGGTCGGTCTTTTGGGATCTCTCACCAGCAGGGATTCGACACTTGCGGCAGCCTGACGTTGGCACTGATGCCTGTGGCACCTCTGAAGATTAAACCAAAAACTCTGGCTTTAACCTTTCAGAAAAGCAGCGGCCTGCAAGCTTTTGTCTCTGTCTCGTGGTCATTTTTGGTAATAGGGAACCGATGCCACCATGTTCATTCGAATGTTGAAATTAAGCATTATAGATTTTTTTTCAATTTGTATCCTTCCTCCTGTGCTGGATCTGCCCGTGATTTCCAAGTCTTGAGCAAGGCTAGCGCAGCCAATGTTCTCAAACACAAAACTTCGTCTGTTCTCCGGTCCTGCGCCCTGCGCTGCCCTTGGAGGCCTCTTGGCTGCAGGTAGACTCTTCGTTTGCCCAGGACATTTGTTTGTGGTTACCGTTCCTGCATTTTCTGAAGTCCTTTAACAAGGTTTGGACTCGCCATGCTCTTTTGAATGCCAGGATATTGGATATAGTGGGCGTAAAACACTTTCTCAGCGGTACGTGGGAAGCTGCAGGCATCTGTCTCAGTGGGTGTGAGGTCTGTCCTGGTGCACGGGCACGTTGCTTCTCTGACCTGAACCATTAGCACCGTCCCCAGTCAAGTAAAATGAGTCTGATTAACGCAAAAATTGTATTTCTTATTGGACCTTCACGCAGGATGTACAGACCTTTTGTGTTTAGAGATGAGTATTTCTATTTGAAGTGTAGGAATAAGGTAGCTTCCTGATGGGACCAAGAATAAACCCAGGGCTCTTCAAAAATCAGGATAAATCCTAATCCATGCAACATACGTACTGCAAAATCTGTCTGGCGCTCTTGCAGCCCGAGTGCTGTTGAGCAATGTATAGAATAAAGCAGCATAGTGCCGTATTTTGGGTTTGTGGGGCAGTGCTCGTGGCCTTGAACCCTTGAGTAGCCTTCAGGAGGCTGCGACCGACGTTCATCTGAAGGACGGCAGCTCCTCGGGCTGGTTTGAGCACAGACCCCTCTGGGTCAGTTCCTTCCTAGTGATTCTTTTTTTTTCCTCTCCCTCTCTCTAGGTACGGCTTTGTTGAGTTTGATGATCTGCGAGACGCAGACGATGCTGTTTATGAGCTAAATGGTAAAGATCTTTGTGGGGAGAGAGTGATCGTTGAGCATGCCAGAGGCCCACGTCGTGACAGCAGTTACGGTTCTGGACGCAGTAAGCACTAACATGCATTTGTATCCGTGACTTATTTAAAATAAAACATTATTTTTTTTTGCTCATATTTAAAAAAAAAAAAAAAGTAATTTTAAAAGAAAATTATTTGAAGTTGTGAATAGTATTCTGTAACTGTAAATGTAACTGTTGATCTGAATATTTATTAACTTGTTTGTTGTATTAAACTCTTTTTTAATTGATAAATTAATAAACACAATTTCTTGTACCATTTTTACTATTATCATTTCGTTTAACTCTTTGAATGGTTTTCTTTACGATGTGCTGTTTAACATAGACTTAACAAAGACCTCAATGTTTTAATTAAAAGAGTCCTTTGAGGCTAAGATGACTGCCCGTTCCATTTGCTGACCTTGGGTTCCCTTTCCATGAGTGGCTTCTTTGACCTTTGTGGCCCTTGGCTGACCAAAAAGGAAGCCAATGTGACGACCGCAACCTTTTCCCATTAGACCTGGGTGGTGAGGATCCCAAGGGTTAGAGACAGATGAGATTAATCTGAAATAGGTGCCTGAAAAGCTTTATTCAGGTCAGATACTCAGAAAACTTTAAAGCAATGTAAGTAACATTAGTAAACTGGTTTAATTTGGTTGCTTCTTTCAAACTGTTTAAATTTAATTGCATGTTAATTGTAGCTTAATTATCATGTGCATTGTTTTAATTATGTGCTTGCAGTAAACTTACAAATTATTTTTTTTAATGCTTTGGTTCTTTGTAACATTTTATACAAGGGGGATCGAATTTAGACTAGCGGGTGGGTGAATTTTTAATGTATTTGCGAACGTACGGGGCAGAACAATTTTCGTCCGGGATGTAGAGCGAGCGCTCCATTTCTCTGGTTGAAGTACTGCTGTCTGCTTGTCACCTCCTAAAGGTGGATATGGTTATAGAAGAAGCGGAAGAGATAAGTACGGTCCTCCTACCCGTACAGAATACAGATTGATTGTGGAAAATTTGTCAAGCCGCTGCAGTTGGCAAGATCTTAAGGTATGGGGCCCCTTTCTTTACCCTCTCTCTATTAAAGAGCACAAAGGGTAAACAAGTTAGCTTCCGTTTCAACACAGAAAAATGGTATACGTACAGCTGTGTTCTCCAACTTGTTAGTAAGTCTGTGTGCTCCTATGCATACAAGTAGATTTTGGAAGTACAAGGCACATTAAGTCAATATGGAAGAGGATTTGCATATATGAAATCGTTAGTGCGACGTTGGGAGTTGCACCTGCAGACTTGGTGTCACTGCGAGAATCACTTTTTTTTCCCTTAACGCAAACCAACATCGCATACAGATGTGTTTTATCTTATCTTTAAGCCCTGTCAAAACAGGCTTTAGTCGTGCCAGTGGTAGGATTCACTAGAGATGGAGGAGTTCACCCTTGTCACTTTGGATTTTACTCATCAACTTGGTGCTAGAGCTATTTGGAAACGATAGCATCGTTCTTGCAGAGTCTCTGTTAAGAATTTCCACATCATGTAAAGCTGTTAAAGAGAGTTTCAGGGAAGGGATGCTTCCAGAATGAGCAATCGTGCAAAACCTCTGCCAAAAGCTAGTATTTCCTTAAGTCCAGACGAGCAGAAGGTGATTCTTGGCAGTGGAAGCATTGGGTAATGCTGTGTAGCCCACAGTATCTCCGAGTACGCTGGAGGTGAGGTGTTGACTCGTGATTATCTGCATCATGGATGGGGGGGGACAGGACAGGGAGCGGAATTTCAATAGCGGGTGCAAAAAGATAGTTTTGCCTTCCCAAACTTAGCAGCAATGGTTAAAAACACTTGTTCTTACAGGAACGCTTTCTTTTAGGGTTCTCTTTTAAGGATGTGTAAAATTTGTTCTAGACAAACTTTGACGTAGTAGAAACTGGTCTGTAATTGAATATGTAACGCTAGTTCAGGTACGTACTGAGATTCTTCAGATGTCTTTTGTTGTTAACGCTTCCCACCATCAATAGCTTGTCTTTGCTTCTGGTATTAAAAATTGTAAGTAGAGCATGGCATGATTAATCCTCTACTGGACGCATTGCTCTTTTTTTTAATAGCTTTCATTTCAGAGCACTTAAGACAGTTGTAGCTGGGTTGAAAACAGACCGAAACCAGAGTTCTGTGCCCCGCTTCTGTTGCAGCCAAAGTCCGCAGTGGCTGAAAGATGCCCCTGTCTGGCGGCTTGCTCGAAGCGGGGCAGGACAGCCCTCCCTGATAAACAGAGGTGGTGGGTAATTGAAACAGAGAGGCCAGGAAGCACGAAGTGGGGAAATGAATCGAGCTTTTACTTGTGTGTGGGGTTTCTTCCAGCACAATGAGATACGTTACCTAGGTGGAGGACAAATGGAAGTCTTGTCTGTAGTCTTGCCTCTTCGTATTCGACCTTGAATATTCGAAGTTTATCACCTTTCCCAAGTTGAAAACATGATTTAGAGAGCAAGCATTTTATTTCTGTAATCGCTTTTGTAATTTGAAACTTACAGTCTAGAGCGCATTTGATATTAGACTTGAGATGGGCGGCCTTAAATTATCGTTTGGCTCAAAACTATCAACATCGCCTTGGTTCTAATCGCACAAACTCTGTGAAATTGCAGTGTGGTGTTTGGCTTGCTCAGAAACCTTGGCATTAGTGCTGCAAATGCTGTTTGGGTCAAACCCTTGCTGATAGCTGTGTGAACAGAAGAGGTTAAGTGAGCATCGCTGCAGAAATGAAACAGGATCAGCCTGGAAGCCTGACTCTGGATTTGAGGCAATGGTTATTCTGTCCTCTTCCTCTAGGATTATATGCGTCAGGCAGGGGAAGTGACATATGCAGATGCACACAAAGGAAGGAAAAATGAAGGTGTGATTGAGTTCAAATCCTATTCTGACATGAAAAGAGCCCTTGAAAAGCTGGACGGGACAGAAGTAAATGGCAGAAAGATTAGATTAGTGGAAGACAGACCTGGATCAAGACGGCGCCGCTCTTACTCCAGAAGCCGAAGCCATTCAAGGTACGTCTCTAATGTACCTCAGGCTGAATCTAGCTGCAATCACGTGAATATACAGCAGATTCCAAAACACCTTGGCGGTGGTCAGAGTTCTCAGCAAATCTGGTGTTTGAGAATGTATTAGTTACCTGCAAGTAACCAAGGGAAATGAGGCCTCTGTTCAGAGGGGTCTTCCTTGGCGAATGTGTGTGTGTGAGCTACACACCCGACGGCGTGCTGCTGCTCTTCCCCTACTACATCGAGTCCATAGTCCTTGCTGTCTTGCAGGAGCAGGCTGCATGGCAGGTGGAGCTGTGCATGCAGAATGAAACAGAAGGTGCTTTTAACACTTTGGCTCTGAACATTGTGTTCCACGATAAGCACCGGGACTAACAGTTCTTTCTCAGCTTGGAAACCTCCACCCAGTCCCTGTTTCGTAGAGATTCGCTGCTTTCGTTGTATGATCGAGAGAACTGCTTCAGCATGCAACACCAAGTATTTTCCCCTTGCCGTGCTGGGGTGGAACTTGTTGTTGCAAGAAAACTCAGGCAAACTTCTACTGTTCGTAGAACAGCTTGCTTATAAAATCAAAGCCTGAAGTCAAAGCTTTATCCTGATGTGTCGCTGTATTCAAACTCTGACTTGATTGGGAAAGTGATTCTCGCTTCCTTATCTTAAATATAAGGTTGCATATCTTCTTCCAGATTAGCAACACTGCTTGCTTCCAGACACGGCAGCAGGGGATGAGCAGTGGGGAGAAGGGTGCTCTACATTTGTAATGTTATTGTGTAATGCTCCCACCATCCGGCTGCTTGAAAGGAGCTTTAATACCATGGGGCTTTACCCACAGGGGACCAGGGGATGGCAGGCTCTCTGTGGGCATGTGCTAATGTTAAGCTGATTGATTTTGTTCCAGGTCTCGCTCTCGCAGCAGACATTCTCATAAGAGCAGGAGCCGCAGTGCCAGTAGTAGTCGCTCCAAGAGTAGATCAAGATCCAGGTATGTCTTTGTATTGGAAGAAATGGGGGCTACTCACTTAAATGAGAAGCATCATCCTAAATTTGCAGTAGGAACACTGTTTTGTGTTTGGTTTTTTTTTTTCTTCCCCCTACCTTATTACGCACACTATTTAAGTGCTAGTCAAATCCAAGCCGTGCTAAAGTGGAGCTGTCTGTTGCTTTTGCGCTTTCAGGTCTGTGTCCCGTTCCAGAAGCAAGAGCCGTAGTCGAAGCAAGAGCCGTAGCAGAGGCCAAAAAGAGAAAAGCAGGACTCCAAGTAAAGAGGATAAAAGTAGGAGCCGCAGCAGGAGTGCAGAGAAATCCCGACACAAAAGTAAAGATAAATCTGAGGGCGCTCTCCATAACAGTGATGAGAAAGCAAAGAGCAGGAGCTGCAGCAAGGAAAAGAGTAGGAGCAGGAGTGGGAGTAAGGACAGGGGAGAGACAAGGGAGAGCATGAGGAGCAGGAGCAAGGAGAAGAGTAGAAGCAAAGACAGGGAGAAGAGCATTAGCAAGGCTAGAAGCAGGAGCAAGAGCAGGGATGAGAGTAGGAGCAGGAGCCGCAGTAAGGATAAAAGGAAAAGTAGGAAGAGAAGCAGGGATGAGAGCAGGAGTAGAAGCAGGAGCCGCAGCAAGAGTGAGAAAAGCAAGAAGCGCAGCAAGCGAGACAGCAAACCAAGTAGTAAGAAGAAAAGGAAGGACAGCCATGAGCGGTCCAGGTCAGCCTCCAAAGAAAAGGAGCATCTAAAATCAGATTCTGAGAAAAAGGAGGCAAAAGGTGAGGGTGAGGATGCAGCCGCACGTCGGGCATCTCGCTCCAGGTCTAGGTCGATTTCCAAGTCAAAACCAAATGTCAAATCAGATTCTCGTTCCAGGTCTAAATCTGTTTCAAAGCCTAGGTCCCGGTCCAAGTCTAGATCTAGGTCTGCCTCTAGGTCACACTCCCGATCACGGTCAAGGTCTCGCTCCAGATCCTAACCTTGCTGCAACCACACTCGGAACGGTCAGAAAAGTCTTTTGTACATGTTTTAGTAGTTGTAGCGCAAGTGATTGAAGTAGAAAACATGTCGATGCTGTATATTTTTAACAACCCCGATGGTATGTCTGTCATTGTTAACTGCAGTGCTCCCTCCCTGCAACGCGCTCTGGTGCAAGGCTGTTCAGCTCATTTTCTACCCCATAGAAAGATTCTCTTTAAGTATAACTCTTCCTAGAGCACCAAAATTGCCCTGTTTTCCAGGAAAAGCCTTGCAGAGAATGAGCACTGCGCCTTGGTGGGTTTATGAGATTGCAGTGATGACTGATAGGTAGGTATGACGGCTTCAACAGTCTTTGCCCTTGAATCGATGCCCTTTGATGTATGCCATTTAGTGGAAGTGCTAAGTTTTAAGTTTCATACTACTTTTGTTTCCTATTTTTTGGACTTATGAAGTTGTGAATAGCACAGTCAAAAGGAAAAAAAAAAAAAAAGGTACTTGCAGTAATCCATAGGGAAAAGAAGTATAGTTCCATATTCTGGTATTGTGACAATATCCTTGTTTTATATTAAATTTTTTTATTTTATTTTTTTCCCTGTCTTGCAAAGTACAGTGATTCCTGTTTCCATGAAATTTGAATAAAGACTATTTTTGCTTGATGACATTTGGTGCTGGCTACATGAAGTTGTGTTGTGATTGTCACCATTTTATATTCAATTGGTGTAAACTTGAATTTGCAGAAGAATTACTCGCAGAGGATGGCTTCTTGTTTTAGAAAGCCCCTTAATCAGAGGTGTCGTCATGACACTTGAATACAATCCAGTTAAAATAACTCATTTCTCTAGAAACACTTCCTGCTTTAACATTGAAGTAAGGAGAAGAATGCAGGAAAACAAACCAGAAGCGGTAACAAACGGGTGACAGGCCTGTTCTCACTGTCTCTATAAATGACACGTAGTGAGCCTCAGCTTCCCTAACGCAAGGAAGAAAATTTTTCACCCATTTAAGTTGCTTGACTCAAGTCAAGTGAAGTCATTGTTTGTCCCACAACATCTTAACCTGGAGGTAAGCGTGGCTAGCACGGAAAGCGTGCTTTTCTGCTCTTTGCTTTGTTCTGTAGATCGTCAGTTCATTTGTTTCCTCTCTCACACTGTTGGCCTTTCTTACCGTACCGTTGGGAAATGAAGGGGAAAGAAGCACGATGCTTCTACAGGTGGTTTTCCAGACCAGTACGCTCAGCAGGAGAATGTGAAGCCGTCCCAGCTGTTTACTTCTGGTTCTTTGATTTCACAATTCCTGATTGTGAGTTTGGGATTTCAGTCATGAACCACAGCTTTCTAAATAGGAAGGTGTTAGTCTGACCCAGGCGGGATGAGGACGTCGCAGGCTTCGATAGCGTGAACCAGCCTTTGCTCTGGGCGCTGCGCAGCAGCCGGTGTTTGTCTTAATGCGTATCTCCTCCCCAAAATGCCGAGGGAATTGTAGCTTGGGGATTTCCAGTCGTGAATTGAAGGCACAGACTGCGTATGGCCCTTTCCTGGGAGGGAGCTGCTGTGCAGAAACCCCAACTGCTCTGAATTCGCAGTGTCCGGATGGGCTCCGCCATCGAACTGAAATTCCCCAGCAACGCGCTTTCCCAGCCCAGCTTCTCTAGTTACACCCAGAGCAATTTGGAGTTGAGGCTGGAGTCTCAGCTTGTCGCTTCTCAGAGTATTTTCCAGGAGTTTTTCCTCCCGGTGCTTGGGAGAACCTCTATAAAAGGAAAGAAGTACAGGACGGGCTTCTGAGGAGCTCTGGGCTTGGTAACACGGAGAGTGATGGGGGCTGCGCTGCTGGTGTGTCCCCAGCATCCCCGTGGACGTGGGGAGGAAGGCAGGCAGCTTCTGGCAGGGTTTTGTAGATGTTCCTGAATAATATCCTGATTTTTAGACTTGGGCCATTAGCAAATTGCTCAAAATGAACTTTCTACAAGCTCTTCTGTTGCACGGGTGGCTTTGAATGAAGAACTGACATCCCCAGCACCCTGCTCTGCCTGCCAGCGATGTTCCGAAAAATAAAAGGCAAAACATATTTAATGAGTTCTTTGTCTGGGAGAAAAAAAAAAAAAAAAAAAAAGGTTTACTTGTTGCCAGGTAACTATTGTAACCGGGCACATGAAAAGTAGNTGGCTTTATCAAAACCTTTCCTTCAGCAAATTTCAAATTGCTAACAATCCTTAGGACAGTGGTCCTCACAGCTAGATGTTAACTTCATAGGTGCAAGTTATTCTGTATCATTTCATCATTTGAAACTCTTACTGCCATATTAAAAAGACCAAAGGGCAATAGATCAGAAGAGTTGCTTTCAAGACAAAATATTTCCATAGAGTTTAAGAGGGGTCAGGGCTTGGTGAGTGGCTCAGACTTTATCAAATGTCCTATTACTACAGCAGCATGAGAAAGCTCTGCAGAAGTGATATTTAATTTCTTTAGAGGGAAAAGCCTTTTTCAGCTATATATATATTGGGCCTGAACATCTTAGGCTCTCATCATAACATTTCAAAACCCTTTTACTGCTTAATCGTAGGACAGAAGCAATCCAGGCCAGACAAGATGTTTACTAATGGCAGATAATTAGCTGAAAAATGCCTTTAAGAAAATCTGCAAACGATAAAGTCTAGGCTAAGCTTTAAAAAGTGCCTCCGGCTTTGCTGTCTGGCTGCCAAGGCTGCTCCTAAGGAAGTGAGCGCGGGTTCGGTGAGCCCTTTGGGAGGAACATTTCTTCCCTAAATACCTGCAGACAGGCCTTTGGAGATGGAGGTACATGGAGAACGTTTGGCTGAGGTGTTAAATTTTTATTCTGTGCAGGAAGGGATGTTTCCTGCAACGGCAAAGACAAAAATCCTTCAAGGATGCGTGTGTGAGCACCTCGGGCGATGCTGAAAGCATGGAGGGGAGATTTCTGTGTGTGAATAGGGCTTGTGTTAGGTTTGATTTAATTAATTGTGAGCTCCCTGCTTTTTTTCCTGTCATTTTCAAAGCAGGTGATTGATTGTTGCAAGCAAATTAGCAAGGGGTGGAAAAAACAAGTTTTGATTAAAAAAAAAAAAAAGCCATTTGAGGGTTGGGTAGCCTGAGATCAGTGTCTGTTTGCCCAAGTCTCTGCTTCTGTATCCGGAGGCGCCTTTGGCTTATCCATATGGAGGCAGCTCCTAAGAAAATCACTTACGTATTAGAAGATGCACCTAGAGCACCCATTTGGAAACACTAGAATTTCAGTAAGAATTTTAATTGCTGGATTTCAATAAGAATTTGGTCAGCTATCAGACACAGGGTCCTCTGCAAAGCCCAGGGTTGCTAAACTGCGTTTCAGGCTCCCACTCCCTCCACAAACCTTGCTCCGAGGCAGTGATCCAGCTGGATTTCTCCTAAACACGAGTAACCCCGGTGAACACCTGAGCCTCTTCTCACACTTAACGTGAAGCCTGTGCTTAAGCACTTGCTACGATTCGGCTCTGCACCCTCCCGTGCTTTGGTTTACCCCTAAACGCACTCAGGTCTAAGCAAGGGCTGTGGCGATGGAGCGACCCCAGCAGCAGCATTACCCCCATCGCCAGAACAAACCGCTTTTTCAGCCCACTGAGTCCTTTTTTGTTGTTTGTTTGTTTTTTTTTTTTAGCTGGCTTGAGGTTGCCGCATCCCTGGCTGCTCACGTGAAGTTACAAACAAAACCAGGAACCCGGTTGTGCTACCGCACGCACGTGATGCAGCTACAGCTCACGCTGAGCACCTGCTCAGAAAGGATGTGGTAGGAGTCAACGGGGAGTGGGGGGGTGAGCGACTTCCTGAGGAGGAGATTTCATCAGCTGCAACCATCAGGAAGGTGAAAAATTAAAGCTCTGGGCTCTAGCTCTTCCCTGGGCGTCGAATACTCCAGTGCCTTCCTGCAGGAGGGTCCCGGTGCTGGCAGCAGGACCAGAAGTGGCTTGTTCGGGGCTGCATCCCCACACGTCCTGCCCTGGGGGACCTGGTGATGCTCCCGTGGGGTGAACGCGGTGGGGAGGTGGTAGCTGTCCTCAAAAGTGCTGAGCTGCTGAGCAAAGCAAGCCCACCGCCCCGCTCCCTCCACTGAGGCTTTCTTCCTCTGCCGTAAGGCAGGCGGGGAAGGCAGCCTTGAGCAAGGCAAGCTTTAAAGCAGCATTTAGCGTGTAAAGGGCGTTGCTGACACTGTTTACAGAAGGCATATAAGTTTATATTTAAAAAAAAAATAAAAGGCATTATTTCCTTCACCTCCTGCCTCTGTGGGGGGGTTGACTCCAGCTGCCACCAAGTCCCCGTGGGTTCCTGCAGCCTCAGCCATGGCCCCCATCGCAGCCCAGTGTTCCCAGTTGAAGACTGAGATGATGCCAGTTGGTGCCTTCAGCCTCTCTGCCTGCAGGTGCTGGTGGGCTCTGTAGGCTGACCTGGGGGTCCTCAAACCTCTTCTGGTCCTTGTGTCCCCATCTTGGCTGTCATCCCAGCATCTCTGCTGCTTTTCCAGGACTGAGAAACCCCCCAAAAATATCCTTGCAGGCTGCTGATGGCTGAGATGCTCCATTGCCCGGGATGCTCCAGGTCTTGCTCTGATCCTCCAGTGCCCGGGATGCTCCAGGTTGCACTCCGAGAGCGCAGCATTGCACCCACCACCCCTCTGTCACCAACCTACCGGCACATTTGCCCCCTCCATGCCCTGAGAGAGCTGCTTCAGGCTGCAAAGTCCTCAAGCACCACAAGGTCTCAAGCCCAGGGGATGGCACATCCACACATTGTCCCCTAATCCCCAAGGATCAGCATTTTAAAAAGGCAAAACAGCAGCACCGAAAATCAAAAGCCTTCCTTGCCCCCTCCAGGTCAGGGGATGCCACGGTTCACACAGAGCTGGCTTCCACAGGAGAAAACCACGTGCTGTGATGCAGGTGAGAGGAGACGCTTTCCCAAGCATTTTGGGTGCGTTATGCTAAATTCTTATCTGAATTTGGCAGCTTTGGGAGGCGGCATCTGGCAGGACAGCACTGGACTGGAGTGTGTCAGAAGTCTCTTGCTCTCATTTTTTTCTTCCCTAATTCCACCCTTGCTCAATGTTTTGTCCAAGAGAAAAGGGAAACTATTTGAAGCATGTCTGGAAAGCAGGAAAAAAATCGGAATGACATTTCCATGGCACCTTCTCCTTTTGCTGCATAACCCCAGGTGCCTCAGAGGGGCCGGGATGATGTGAAGCCTCAGCCTGCTGCCTGCAGAGCGTGCCTCAGTTTCTCCACCTGTAGGATGGAAATATTGTCTCGGATCTGTGTGCTCTTGGGTGATGGGCACCACCACATCCTCACCGGCCCCTTGCAGGAGCGCTGCGATGCTTTACTACCCGGTGTAGGGAAGGGCAACCGCCCCGCGAGCGTGCTCATCCCTCCCAGCGCATACCACGATTTTCAGCCCAGGTACCTTTTTGTACCAGATGTGTGTTCTGGGGTGTCGGAGCAGGAATTTCCAGGGTAAGGACGTTTTGGGGCATCTTATTCCCCATAATTAGGCGGAAGCATCCTCAGTGCCCCCCATGGCAGAGCAAAGATCGCACCAGGTCTCTGCAGCGGCGTGGGTCACCATGCCCAGCACGTCTCCGTCACTCAGCCAGGTCCCTGCTGTATAATTTAATGTTCATTTCTGTCTCACGGGTGTTTGAACATCACTGAGTGAGTCCCCCCTGGTAATTTTGCCTAAAAGTGTAGTTTTTGCATCAACACCTTCGGCTCATGAGGCTACTGCTGCTGGCACTTAGTGTTTCCCAGCCTGGAGCTGCTGCAAGTCACGGTGCTGCACAACAAACTGCAGGGACTTAACCAGCAGCAGTTGTGAAGCCAGTGCAATAATAATAATAATATAAAATAATAATATTGCATGGTGGGAGAGGAAGAATCAGTGAAACACCTGCAATAGTTCTGCACTATTTCCAAGCAATATTTCTGTTTGAATAATTAAATACAAGACAGAAGGCAGCTTTAGGATGGAAATAGCTACCCAGGTGAACTGGGGAAAAAAAAAAAAANAAAAACTAGAAAAAAAAAAAAAAAAAAAAAAAAAAAAAAGAGTCCTCAAATCTGATTTAGGGTTGGGACACTCATCTCACCGGGAAAATGCAACCTGTGCGCGAGCTCTGAGGAGGGGAAGGGTAAATTCCTGCGGCAGGCACGGGGCAGGCTCTGTCCTGAAACAACCAAAGCAGTGCGATAAAGGGGTGAGAAGCCCCGAAACAGGGATCTCTCAACAAAACTTAAATTCCTACAATGAAAACGAAAATGTGAGTCTAAACAGACACGGCTAGGTTAGTTATTTGTAACTCTGGACTCCTCACCATCCAAGCACTTAACCCCCGGCCAGGGGCATCTGCAGAACTCAGGTGTAACTGGAACTTGCTGACACAGGTGAAGTGAGAAACGTGTTTGTTTTCTCACTGATTTTAAAGATGGGTATTTTATGTGCCTCACTCAAGGGATGAAGGCTATTATCATGTGTATTTCAAATGAGCCATTTCCAGTCTCATTTGTTATTTTCCTGAAATCCCATTCCATTTAAGTTGTCGCAGCTTGGGGCCCGCTCGTGCTCCTTCCTCACAGAAAACAAAACAAAACAACCCAAAAACATAATTAAAAAGACCTACCACCGGTTCTTTTTATTGTTTCAAAATTCAAATACAAAGGAAAATGACATTCTCAAAGGAGAAGAAAAACAAGTTTAAGAAATGTGCGGGGGGGGGATTGTATTCAGGATCGGGGAGAGAGGCAGCGCGATGGAGCACTCCGTCACGGTCACGATCCGCTGGTAATAGAGATTTTCATCTCCATTTCCCAAATCTCCGTGAATATGCCTTAAATACCCCACGGACGTGACTAGGCTTCATCCCTCACGGAAAGCAGCACCGGGCGTGGGGCTGCACCCCCAGGGACCCATGCCTGCTTTGCTCACAGTTTCTCTCACTAACCCAGCGGTCCAGTCCCAGTTCGTCCCAGTTCATCCCAGTTCCCAGTTCATCCCCGTCCCGCCCTGCCCTCAGCACCGCCTCAGCCGTGACCGGGACCGGCGGGGAACGGGACCGCCGCGCATGCGCTCTACTCTCCCGTGGGACCGCCGGGACACTAATTGTTGCCGGAGTTAAAGAGAAAAAGAACCGGTACGCGAGAGAAGCACCGGCCGACCGGGCTGGGGTGAGTGAGGGCGGCGGGCGGAGGGGAACGGCGGGAGCGCG
>VXBL01009785.1:523-35403 GCA_013400195.1 Aramus guarauna
CTGTATCGCTCAAGCCTTTTGGCAAGCAGGCGCGTACTTGCCTTGCCTGATGTACTGTTTACGTAGCAGCAGAAGCCCTTCTTGTCGCTTTTCACATCCCTTGCTAAGCCTGGCTTAGCTTTGGTTCTCCTGATCACCTCTCGGCACGCCTCAGCAGTGTTCCCACACCCTCTTTCATAACCTGTCCTAACTCCCACCACCCGGCTACGTCTTTTTTTGCTTTGCTCTGCCATGAATTCCCTCTTCAGCCTCCTCACGCCTCCGCTGTGTTTGTGTCTCGAGCATCGGCGTGGACTTTTCTTCTGTTTGCAGAAGATTATATTAAGGCCTTCTTGCCTGTTTGAGCTCCTTTGCCCTTTTGAGTTGGCTCCCATAAGAGCTGCCTCTCACTTACCTCTTCCCTGAATAACCCACAGCTTTCTTTCCTGAGGCCTAAGTCTACTCACCTTCCCAACGCCCCTGTCCCCAGGTTCTTGAACTCCTCTGTATCGCGATCATTACAGTCATGGCTCCAAGTCACTATCACAGTCTTGACCTGTTCTGCCTTTTTCCTAAGGAACGCATCCAGACCTGCATCATCCCAGGTTGGTCCATCCAGCATCTCTTTTACAGAATCAATCATAAAATCATTTAGGTTTGAAAAGACCGTTAAGATCATTGTCTCCAAACATTAATCTATCACTGCCAAGTCCTCCACTAAACCATGTCCCTAAGCACCACACCTACACATGTTTTATATTCCTCCAGGGCTGGTGGCTCAACCACGTCCCTGGGCAGCCTTTTCCAGTACTTGACAACCCATTTTTCCTAATATTCAGTCTAAACCTCCCTGGTTCAGCTTGATGGCATTTCCACTTGTCCTGTCGCCTGTTACTTGGGAGAAGAGAGCAACACCCACTTGCTACAACCTTCTTTTAAGTAGTGCTAGAGAGCGATAACTCTCCCTAGCCTCCTGTTCTCCAGGCTAAACAACCTGAGTTCCCTCTGCTACTGCTTAGAAGACTTGTGCTCTAGACCCTTCACCAGCTTCGTTGCTCTTCTCTGGACATACTCCAGCACCTCAATGTCTGTCTTGTCGTGGGGGGCCCAACACTGAACACAGGACTTGAGGTGCAGCTTCACCAGCGCTCAGTACAGGGGGAAAATCACTTCCCTAGTCCTGCTGGCCACATCAAGTCTGACACAAGCCAGCATGCTGCTGGCCTCCTTGGTCATCTGGGCACACTGCTGGCTCACATTCAGCTGGCTGTCAACCAACATCCCCTGTTACTATTGCATCCAGCTTATTATCAACCATAGCTCTAAATTCCTTTGTTTCATAACTAACCTGAGCAACTTTGCACAGTATGGTGCTGTGCCAGACACACTAATGTCCTATGCCCCTGCAGGCTGAAATACAGGTACATTGTGACCAGTAACATCAAGCTAATTAGTTTCATGATTAAAGGAAATATTCAGAAGTTTAGGATCAGAAGAGGAATATTATTAGCATGCAGTCAGATCTGCAAAGTACCTGGCATGACATTTCCCCTAGTAAATTCTACATAAAATGTATTTGCTTGTCTTTTAGGCTGCAGGAAATATTTAGTTCAGGAAAACAGGAACAGCCATCAAAGTGTTAGTTTCCCTCCTTTAAGAAAAAAATCTTTTATTGTCCATTCCTTATTTCAAGGGGAAAGCTCTCACTCAGGCCTCTTAATTACATCAGTGACTTGGATTTGATAAGATCCATTCAGCTCATAACTCACATGCTCTGCTGCAGCCTAAATCAATAGGACATTTATGTATAAAACTAGCTTCAGAGGAGAACTCACCATTAGGCAATCTATTGCTATTAAGCAAGATCATCAGCTGATGTAAATTGCCTGATGGTGCTTATTTACCAAAACAGAGGATGTAGACCATTAAATACAAGTGCTAGATAGTCTTTCATGTGCTTGCATGCAGTTTCCCAAGTTCCTGCATTTTGCAATACATAATGTGATAAAATTGCATGAAGAGAAAGAAAAAACCCTAAACCATGAAGTAGCTGTCCCTGAATTTCTTGTACTGCTGTGTGAACTCAGAGAATTCAGTCAATGAGTAGTAGAGAACTATGTTCCTGACAGCCATTGCACCATGAAAAGTCAGTCCTTGGAAGGAAGGTATCTGTATTATTACACAGATGTTACTCATTTAACACCTCATTCATCAGTGCAAAACAATTCCAAATGACAGTGCAAAGCGGAGACTGTTTTTCTCTTGAGTTGACAGACTTTAAGACTTATGATGATGGGAGAGAATTCTCAAGCAGCAAAGGATGCAAACTGTTTGCTTTTAACACCAGGAACCAGCATCTCCCAGACTCTGTTTCAAGGGAAAGGGTACAACAAAATCAGCTATTTCTCTTTCATCTGGACAGCAGAGAAAGACTCAACCACATTTTCAGGACTCTGTCCTATCTGGATCATCACAGTTTTGTCTACCTTCCATTTCTGACCTTAAGAGTGAGGTGGAACATACACAGAGTCTTCTATTAGAAGATTCCTTCCAGATAGATCAAAAGCAGTGACATCTCCCTCAGACACTCATAGTTCTCTACTACTCACCATTTGTTCTGTGCAGGAATTACAAGATTGTTCTTCAGCCTCAGTTTGGCTCAGACATTCCCTTCAGAAAGAGCAGCATTGCACTTTTTGGAAATGATCACATTTTTCAAGTGTTCAAGATGCTGCAGTTCCCCATCATTTCCACAGTGGGGCGGCGACTCACCATCACTCCCAGTATGAGCTAAGCAGGTACTGAGCTCTAGCATGATTCTAGAAATACAACCTTTCTTAAGCTCATGTACGGATGATGATTTCAATTTCCATTTTGCAAAAGCAGCAAGTTATTGAAAACTGCTACAGAATAATGGAAAATAGGAAATGCCTCCATCTGGAAGACAGGATTAACTACAGTCAATCCTTAACTACAGTCAGACTTGGCTGACATTTGTCTGATGTAGTCTCAGAGACCCACAGTCAAAGCCTTCACACATTTCCACATGTAAAACACTCCACTGTTCTAATACAGGCAACCTCAATTTGCATTTCACCCATTTACTTCTATTTCCTACCAATAATGGAAAGGGACCACATATATTCCTTCCTTTTTGTAACAATCTTTAAAGGCTTTTGAAAAGGACTCTTTATGGTCCCTCCTCTTCAGACAACCCTATTTCTTCAGTCTTTCCTTGCAGTTATTCTGAACTCTGGACATCTTGCTACTCTTTCCTTGGCTCATGGGCATCCCTTGAATAGATTCTGCTATCTTTAACACTTACACATATGTAAGGCACTTTGCTACAGGAAAGTCAAGGTACTTCACATGTTGTTCCTTAAGACCTTAAATGCACACCATTAAGAGACCTTAGCAATTGCCCTCCCCTCCAGAGCACTTTCAAAATGAAGGCAGCAAGTTAAGAAGGTAACATAGAATTAAGAGTTTATTTCAGAGAAGGAAATTCAGGAGAACATAACAGGAAACAAATACCTAAATCCGCATGTTTCCATGGGGAACAGTAAGGCTTCAGCCTCAAGGTGTGCCTTCAAAGAGTTATGATGTTTGCAGCCCTCCTTGAGATGCAATCCTACAAGCAGGAAATCTGGGGTCAGGACACTGCACGAAGTGTGACAGGAGACACACAGAATTGCAATGTGTTTGTGCAACTGCAGGATCCTTTTTTCTACATGTGGGCACCTGCTTTATTCCAAGTATCTTTGTTGTGTCCAAGTATCTTTGTTAAAAAATAAAAGTTCAAGATAGACAGTAAATAAGTAGTGTAAGAAACAGTTCAAAATTATTCTCTGTGCTTTATGTCACCGTAACTGCAATGAAGTGTGTTAAATGCTGCCCAAGATGACAAAACAAAGGATGAAACAACACTCTGAGTTGCAAATTAGACTCTCCTTCTTCTAATTAGTGTTAAATACACACCTGTATCTTCTAAAGAGAAAATATTTTAATCTGAAGAATAACTTACAGGTATAATCAACTATTTAAAACATCCTCCCTTTTAGGGACATGCATTTTTTTCTATTAGTCTTTCCATCTACAAAGTAAAAAAATCGACAGGATTATAATTCTCTGATAGTATCTTTTTTTTCACTCTTAAACATCTAGCACATTTGAAAAACTTACAGACTTATTGTACGTTATTAAACAAGTTCATGGAATAAGAGTTCTGAAAACAAAAACCATAAGGACATTGGCTTTTTTCATTTTAAGGAAAAAATACGAAAAACTGTACCTGAGAAATTATCCCTTATAATGTAATGTTTACTTTACCGAGTAAATGGCATTAGCAGGATTTTACATCTCTCTCTTCTCAATTAGGAAAGGCTAACAAAGTTACTGTACCAACTGAAAAGCCAGCATAAGTTGTTGCTAGAGTCATGGAATGGTTTGGGTTGGAAGGGACCTTAAAGATCACATAGTTCCAACTCCCCTGCCATGGGCAGGGACACCCTCCAGCAGACCAGGCTGCCCAAAGCCCCAAAACCTGGCCTTGAACACTGCCAGGGAGGGGGCATCCACAGCTTCTCTGGGCAACCTGTTCCAGTGCCTCACCACCCTCAGAGTGCAGAATTTCTTCTTAACATCTAATCTACATCTACCCTCCCTCAGCTGACAGCCTATCACTATGTGCCCTTGTTAACAGTCCCTCTCCAGCTTTCCTGTAGGTCCCTTTTAGGTACTGAAAGGTTGCTCTAAGGTCTCCCTGAAGCCTTGTCTTCTCCAGGCTGAACAACCCCAACTCTCTCAGCCTGTCTGCATANTTGGTGTTTGGAATTGTGCTGACCCACATGCAGAGCCTTACACTTGGCCTTGCTGAACTTCATGTGGTTCGCACAGGCCGACCTCTCAAGGTCCCTCTGGATGGCATCCCTTCCCTCCAGCGTGTTGACCACACCACATAGCTTGGAGTCGTTGGCAAACTTGCTGAAGGTGCGCTTGATCCCATTATCCTTGTGGCCAACAAAGATGTTCAGAAGCTGAACAATTTACTCCAGTGCTTCAGTGGCAGGAAACTGCTGGAACCAAGAGGACTGGCATGAAAAAGCATGCAGCACACTCCAGGACAAAAACAGCAGGGAAGCCCCAGAGTGCACCTGGAATGACACAATAGTAAAACTGCCACACAGCAGTAGCTATTTCATCTCTCCAGAACTATACATGTTTGAATACAGACCCATAACCTACAGATCAACAGAATACAAGCCACAGACTCAACCTACCTCTACCCAGTGAAAGGCGGAAAAGCCATGAGTCATAGGTAGCCTTTCTGCTTTAGTAAGGAAAGAATGGATACAGGTTTATTGCAAGTAAACACGAGCTCTATTCAGTACCTTGACACTGGTCCACAAGTACCAGCATTAGAACTGTTTATTATAGTCATAACTCACTAGCAGCTCTAGTGCTTTTGTCTTCCTTGCATAGCAGGACTGGAACAAACTTGGACATACACACTCATATGAAAACTATTATCCCTCTCCAAATTACTGAAGAAGAAAGCTTAATTTCATTGACCAAAAGGACAAGCAGAAGCAGGAGAAAAGAGTTGTTTGGCTTCCACTCTCCTCTCATCCACGAACACTTCACTTGCAGTGATGCTACTGCACATTTGATAGAACAGTTGGTATTTGTACACACTTCTGCTGTGCTTAGAGAAAAGAGATGCAATTCTCTGAGACCTCTCTGTTCTGCAAGCCCATGTTATACAGAAAACTATCCATAACCCCATTTCTATCTACTTGTAAGAAAGCAGGGATAGCTATAATTTTCTAAAATCTGGTCAAAGCTCTTACAGGGAGAACACACTAACTGGGACATCAAAACCAGATTATTTATTTTTTCATGAGAAAGACATTCTTGCAGCATACACGTTCATGTTCTTAAAAAAAAAAAAAAGAACCAAACAAAACAACAACAAAACAAAACAAAAACAAAACAAAACAAAAAAAAACAACAAAAAAAACCCAAACAAAAACCAGATAACATTCCCTGTCATAATTGCATGCAGTGGTTAGTTGGTGAAAAACTCAACTGTTATTGGAAGATATCTGATGTGGATAGTTTCTTCTGACATTCATTTAGTATTACACCGTTACCCAGTAGTTCCTACATGTAAAGCAGGTGAGTCACGTGGTTTCCAAGTAATAGAAACATTCCACTCCCAAAAGCAACCTGTTGCATATCATAGGGATACATCAGTCTCAAAATCAAGCACATTTGAGGTACTCATAACTCTGGTGCTTAAAAGTTGAATATTCACAGGAACTTGTCTGGGATTTTTCCATCCCATCCCTCTCTTAAGCTTGAGAAGTGAACAGTCCCAAGGTTTTGATGATCCCAGGAAAGTCTAAGCCACCTGGCCGCTGTTTACATTTAATTAGTCAACTGGCCATAACTTAACTGTAACATTTCTTCTCTATTCCCTTTGCACAGCCTTTCTTTCAGCTTCCCTTCTATTCAATGGCCTTTAATCTTTTCCTTTAGCTACCTGGAAAATGCATGATGAAGGTGAAAAAAATAGCTATTAAGCAAACAACGGTAAAAGTCTCCTCAGGAAACAGATGAGAAGTTACAACAGGAATGGATCTCGATGCCTTAGGGAAATAGGAAATTACAAACTGACAGTTTCAAGGATAGCAGGCATGCTTTGTTAGCAGTCAGGCAGTCAGTAAATTTGAATGACATCATCCCATTCATCAACAGGCCAGACACCGTTGTACTGCACATTGGATGGTGAGCTCTTCCAGTCCCATGTCTTCACAGGAACCTTCCAGTCTGGGCCATAGTTGGCTTCAATATACTGAAGGGTTTCACATGGCACGTGTACCCTGACTTCTACAAATTCAGTCCAACATAGAGTGAACTTTGGAAAGAGATACCTGTGTCATAACAAAAGAACATGGTCACTGGCAGAAGACTGAAATACACCTCTAAGTTCATGAAGAGAGCAAGCAACTGCAGTGAGTGGCCATGTTACATTTATAATAAATTTTTTCTGATTTTGTAAGTTGTTATCTATGAAATACTATTTACATACTGGACAAGGGTGTTATTATCAATAGTAACTGGTTGACATTTACCACATGTTCTTAAGAAGGAGCATTTCTAATCCTTTTGCTGCTTATTCCCACAACATTCTGCCAACTATAGCAAATCGCTTAGCTCTAAACTAAACCAAAAAGTAAAACAATGCCAGCCACCAATAGGAAAACAAGATAAACAAATTTTAGTAGTGGATCTATAATCACCAAATAGCTATTTAGCTGTTATTAACCCAAGAAATCATTTATTTATCAGAATTGCAGTGGGGACGCATATGCAAAAGCTATCAGCAAACCACTGAAATAAAAGATCCTCCAGAGAATGAAGTCTGAATAATAATTTTAAGGGGAACAAACAGGTAATTTAAATAAACACATCTGCAAATTAAAAAGTCAGTTGGAAATTTCACCAGAATAATTATTTCATTATTATTAAAATCAAATGTTTACATTCACTGACAAAAAATGCAGCTTTCACTGATGCTTCACACTACTGGAATCCTCACTTATCATTTGCTCATTCCAAGTGGCTGGGATAAGGCTACAAACTCTTGTGCATCTACATGGCTCACTATCTTTTCTTCCAATTTCAGTGTCAATGTTCTCTGGACATAAAAGTACTGAAAAAAATTTACGCTGACACAAAGTCCTCTATGTTAAGAACCTACAGAATTAACTGATTTTAAAGATTAAAGTATACACTGTATAGATTCGATTGCCAGATTCAGTTTTTGTAAATACTTATTCTTTGCTGAAGAATGCAACTGTCCAGCATTAATTTTGTAAGGAAATAGGAGGTCTCAATTGTTGTAACTCCAAGACAAGATAAGGAGGATGTGCATGCTTGCTTGTGCCTGCAATGTTGAGGAAGTATCTGGGTACAGGAAAATGCAAACCATGCAGACAGACTTGTGAGGTTTTGAAAATACCTCTCCAAGGAAACAGAGACTAAAAATGACTAATGAAAAATATTTTAGAGACTAAATTAGAAATTCTTTCATTCTCCATTCTTTTATTTAGCAAGATGTATAGAAAACATGCCTGTGTAAATATTAAACTTTCTGAAGAAACTGTCTTTTACCCTTCATTTTTAAAAACATAAATATCTTGGAATAGAACTCCCACTTTTACCTGTGATCATCTAGTAGCAACCAATATCTCTTCTGATACCACATAAACAGCTGGTGAGATTCCTTTAAAATTGTTACAGTGGATTTAAGATTCAGCACTATCAAACCATCACTCCTCTTTTGACTGACCTCCTCATTTTACCTTCCCCCAAAATTTTGAAAGGTCTGAAGATTAAGCAAAGTTGAGGGTCATTCTGGTGTTGCAGGCATTCAGATCAAGCTCACAAAATCATTGTATCTCACAGCTAAAAAGCTGTGATTTTTTTTTTTCCTTTTTCAGAGAAGGTATTTGAAATAACACATATCTGGAATTATTTGGCTAAGTATTCTGAACAGCCATGTACCATCAGGGCTTGAGGCCTCTATCACAGTAAACAAGCAGGTGTTTTTTCCTCCTTTTCTGTATGGATTAAGTACAGTAAACTATGCCTAAGAAACATCAGTTCAGAATTAGAGGCTTTCTTAGAGGCTTCTATGTTTAGGCAAATTAGTTCTTACTGAACTAGAAAGCCACATTTGTAAACTTGGAAAAAAACTGCCACCAAAAACAAGTACTAGTCTACAAGAAAAGTAAAGTGTTTTACGAAAGCTGGAGTTCCAAAAGAGCTGTAATATCCTAGGATACAGGAGCTGAAACAGAGCACAGGTTCACATCTACCTTCTATTGTCATGCATTGGACCAGTCATATCAAAGGGGGTGGTGGGGGAGAACAGATCTCAAGTACACAAGGTCTGATGCTACAATGGAATTTTGAAAAAGCATGTCAACTCCACTGGCATGGAAAGAGCTATTGCAATTTAGACACCACAGAAGCATAAAGAAAAGCAAAGGAATTTATTGGTGAGCTTCCTCCTCAGAATGCATCACACAAAATCCTCCAAAATCTTGTATGGAAAAACAGACACTAAGCCTACTTTGGAAAACTATGAAATTGTTGTTATATTTTAAGAAAAATGCTCCACAGCACAGCACATTTTCTGTGGGTATATTCCATGAGCTCTTCCTTGAAAGTGTGCCTTTCAGCTCTGGTCATTGAAGTATCTTACCCAGTCTTTGTTTATCCTTTCATAACAAAGATAACTAAGACCAGGACTAGTCCTAGAAAACTAGGACTCAGACATTATCAACAACCAGATCACAGTCTTCGCTAAGTTTCCATTAGCTAAACATAAGCAAATACGGTTCAGGCAAAATATGAAAGATAATGAAATCCTACAGAAGTCAACAAGGTTTTCAACTAGTCTGCACCTGTATCTTTCTGAGTTAAGGTAGGTGATGGAAAGAATCAGATCTAATTATCGAAACCTGTATTCATTTTGCTGAGTAGATCAGGAAGTTGTACTTATTTGCTGATTTTATACTGAAAGCTATGAGGCAAGAAACATAGGATCCTATTTAAAATCCCATTTTCAGACCATGAACAACAAGATCTGCAGTAGTCATCTGCATTGCTGTCACAACATTGCAATCAATGAAGTATTCCAAATCACTACCACAAAATCCAAAACTATGGGGCTTACTTTGCAAGGACAGTTGAGGCTTTCTGCCATAACACTCTGTCGTCAAGATGGATGCCTAAGGATTATTTTTTCACTGCAAAATTAGTTTGTCCAACAAATACAGTTTTAGAGACTTCTTTCTCATCTTAGCTGTTTAACTCAGAACTTACCACAGTCCAGATAAGATCTGCTTGACATATGACATTCCAGCATTGCTTTTGATTTCACAAGAGAATTGACATTTGACAAGCCTAGCACCTCTCTAGTAAGGCATAGTACTGTTCTCTTTCTGCTTCTCTGGTCTCAAAGTGCAAAACATCCACTGATTCTCCCAACAACTGCCTTTTCTACAAAGAGCACAGACCTTGCCAGAAAACAACACCCAAAATGCCAACACTAAACACTAACTTGTTCAATTTCTCTCCTATTAGAGGTACAAATCCAGTTCATACTTAAATTTCTTGCCAGATTTGGCCTGAGTTCCTCCATTCCATATGTGGTCATCCTCTTCATAGAAGAAAAAAATATCAAGTTTCACATCCCCTTCTCCCTGGAAAGAGAGTTCCAAGCTGTCTTCTACCTGCAAGACGAAAATATACACTCATATGTTCATAAAAATATAAGGCTACTTATGTCAGCAGGTTTCAGAAAACAAATTTAATTTGGGCAGGTATGCAGAGTAACTGCTATACTAACTGAAGAAAATAAACTAACTTTTTTTTTTTTTTTAATGCTTTGAGAACATCGGAAATTTTCTGCACCTCAGTGGGACTATCTTTTCTTTTCTCCCTTTAGCCCCAAGAGCTTCAGCACCATCTCATTGTCCTCTCCCACAAGCAAAATCATCTCAGCGAATAAACATGTGATTAGTAGGCGTCTTCATTTAACACACTTCCTCTATGATAAAACACTTGCTAGCACTAATAATGATATATCACTTGAACTGTGGCTGAACCTTCATATTCCTGTAATTTTGTTTCTTTTCTCTACCGTTCTACTGCCTACACTCCAAAAAAGCTAAATAAAGATCCCACAGAAGCTAATAATGAACAAGTCCAGTGCCCACCTGAAGCCACCCTTCCCTTTCTGCTGGTTTGGCATACAGGGCTACAGATAATCTCAGAGCTATACTAGTCCTCCCATATGATGAGGCCCATTCAAACTCAAAGACTAAATTCTACCTTGATCCTCACGTTTTCCTAGCACCACTGACACAGATTAGACCTCTTTAAAACTTAGTGAAATCTTCTAAGGTGGAATTCAGACTCCCTAAACAGGGCTGAAGCTAGTAAGAAGGGTATTTCTCACACATTGTCTGAGAGAACAAAAATCAACAAGATTATATCTTTAGGTAAAACCTTCATAAGTAAATGTCTGCTGAGGAAACTTCAGATACCCACTTCTACGTAAAGTGATCTGCAGTCATACTCAAACTTACAAACCTACAGAAAGACACAAAGTAAATTGTTCATTATCTATGTACCTTGCCAAATTTGTGCTTCAGTGGTAACCCTGCTTTCTGAAAGGCTGGAATGATATCTGCTTTGTAGTCCCTTATAAAGACTCCCAAATCTACATCTTTGCTGTGAGGAATGACATTGCACTGTCTATACCAGCCTGAGGGGGGAAAAAAAAAAAAGAAAAAAGAAAAAAACAAACTAGTTAATTCAGGAGAAATATATCACTAGAACAAAAGCAACATAAAAATGAACTGACATAAGGTCACCTGTCAGAGATCTTTTAACAAGGCCATAAACAAAACTTCTGCCTTTCTCTAGAATGAAATGAATCAAAATCAAAACAAATATTACTGCAGTTATAGCCAGGTCTTTCATCCAGAAAGCCAAGAATGAGAGAGAAAACACTAAGTCTTTTGAAGCTAATATATCTTCAATTTTCTAACCTAAATGTCTTTAAAGAAAAAGTATTCTTTATCTGGGACCAAATCTAATCAGCAATGAACAGTTACAGAGCTATAGCTGTGCTTTTAATCTGAAAGTATTTTAAATAGTATCTGGGCCGTTAATCATCTTTCAATCACCACTGCAAAACATTAAGACAAGAAGTGGGACATCCTTTTCTCTATTTCATTAAACCAGCCTTTAGTAACTGTTCATTCAGAAAATTATATTTCCTAGGACTAAAGAAACACAAATCAAATGTGCACACACATGAATTTCCATAACCTATTTCAATAATAAAATAATCTGATAAGCTACTACTTCCATCTTCAGCAGAATTGAACACTTGCAGTACCTACTGTAATAGGCTGATATTTTGTTAAAAGGATGTGTTTTTAATTAAATAAATAAATGTAAACTATTTTTTAAAAGTCAGTGATAAGCACCAAATTGCATGGGAAGAAAAATCAGATGAGAGTTTACATGGACAGCAGAAATAGGTACCCTTCAGTGTGTTTTCCAACTAGCCTTTCAGTGAATTCCAAGTCACGCAATTCAGGGAACTGCTGATTACTTTCTAATTAGTGATCAACACAACACAAATTCTAACATTAAACGTTTCACTGGAAATTTGCTCAGCATCTGCAAGGCTCAGGTTTCGAATGAAAAAGCCTATTTCAATACAGCTAATGCCAAATATTACCTTCCAACCTGGTACATTTAACCTCAGCTGACATCACAAGCAATAGAGGATGAAATGTTTAAAATTTCAGATTAGTTTAAAAATGTAACATAACACAAATGTTTTACCAAGGCATGTTCCACTGCTCAGCCAGAACTTTACTCCTAAGTTATTCAGTGTCAGGGCAGCCAGATGGAGCAAGGATTTTGCTTTTTTTCTGAACTCCACTGCATCAAGAGAGGCATCATCAGGATACAACTGGAAGGCAAAGGAAAAGTAAGCAAGCTGTTGTCAGAGAGCAAACTTGTCTCTTCATTTTTCAGGTCCTAAGAAAGAGACTTTTAAAAATTTACTTAACTCATATCTGGGCAGTATCTGTTTTCACATACACAGCCCAGTTTGAGATCATGTACTAGAATGACAAGTTAAAATTTAAACTCTGAAACATCGATCTTCAGTTTTTCCCAAGAAACAGAATGTAAAGTCACAGTAAAATAAACTAAGAATATATGCACCAATACTGGTCTCAGCACTTCGCAACAACACAGATGAACCGTAGTTCTGCACACGTTGAAGTTAATGCCCAGAGCGCGGGGAAAAACAGGGACAGAAACAGTTATTTCCAACACATAGGTTTATTTGGCGCCACCAAGTGTTACAACTGAGAGTTGACAACTTCTGCCACAGAGTAGAAACACAGTGAACAGAAAACCAGGCCCATCTTCCAGCTACAGCTGTGGCAAATGTTCTGTTAATGCAAAGCCAAAAACAACATGGCAGTCTGAGCAAATATTATCAAATCAAGCATAGCAACAATGCACCACACAGCTTCACAACTGATTTCATTAAAAACTCGTAGGCAACAAACAGCTGAAATGAATACTTCCTTTTTGAAACAGATGCCACCTTCTTACTTCAATATGAAAGCTCCAGCATCTGAGTCACATTTTCTCTGCCTGTGTTGATTACTGCCTGGAGGTTTGAGAGCTGGAGTGTGCCAACAGCTTCTGTCCTTTATAGGTGAAGTTACAACATACAGGTACCCTTGGGTAAAGTAACCCTCCTGCAGCAACACGTATGGGAGCAGCTTACTAAACTGAACAAGGATGGTCTTCCCTTCCTTGAGGAAGTCCCTTCCCCAAGACCTCAAATGACTGAAGAATGGAACCTTGTGTCCTCTTTTTTCCCTTTCCATGAAGCCAGAGATGGCTCAAATTCAGTGACCTGATTCTGACTCCACACTTTTGACTTTGGTAACTCTTGATCACTTTGTAACCAAGTCCCTTTCAAGTTAGGACAAAATGCTTCCCATACCACAGCAGAAAGTTTTCTACTATCTGCTAAATCAGGTAGCAAAATTCTAAAAATAATACTCTAAATAGTGGTGAAAGCATTAGCTTATAGTGTCAGAAAGCAACAAAGTCAGTCATTTTGGAATGAATATACCATTTCAAATAAATTGAACTAGGAACATGGAACTGCAGCACATGGTTCAAAATAACATAAAATGAAATATTACTCAGAACTTTGAGAATTGCCATAAGGAAAATGTTCAACCACAAGATCTTAGTCTTATTTACAGGAAATCTATTTAATAGTAACAATGTGTTAGAACTATGGACATGTTGGTTACCTCTTCTTTTCAAAGTTTTGGAAAATAAAAAAAAAATGTGCTCACAAGTAAAAAAAAGACCATGACTTTCAGTTATAGTTTTATTATCACTTATTAAACTCTGTGGATTGAGTCTTAGAGGCTGTATTTAGCTTTATGTATGCAAATAGTCCCATCTAAGTAAAAAACAGTGTTTGTAGGTTTGGGTCAATCAATGAAAACATACATTACATCTCAGAGACGCTACCTGATTACCACTAACCTGAAAGAAAGCCCGAGCTTCTCTGTACCTACATTCAAGAAATCTAGAGTGTGACATCTCCTCTAGAAAACTGGATGGATTTTTTGGAATTTGAACTTTTAAGTCATCAATGGAAACAAGCAGAAGTTCTGGCCTGCAGGAAGAGAAAGATGATATATCACTGTATTCAATTCCTTTATAAACCACAAGCTACTTTTTCCTCTAGCTCAGGTTAAAATCTTAATGCATACTACTGGCAGTGATTTCTCTGTCCAAATACACCCAAAAACTACTATAAAAGAGCAACAAAAGCTTCAAGAAATTCCCTATACACTTCAAAATTTTGTTTAAAGAAATTCTATGCCAATAAACACAGAGCTAGTTTGTCAGATCATTGATTCCTTTACATGATGTGCACTGATTTGTTCAGAGCTGTTGTTCAGTGCATTTGAAAATTCAGATTATTTATTTAGTTATCTAAGTAAGGGTTGCAGTTAAGAACCAAATTTTACCCTGTACTTTCAGTTTATTTGCATTTAAAATTTCAAAACTGTTCAGCCTTCACAATGAACGAAATGTGCTATTTAACAGCTTACACAATCAACTTCAAATGTTCAGGCACATAACTGGTACAGATTCCATGTTTTAAAAGGAAGAAAGAATGGTGCCAATTTTAAGGAAAAAGTTAAATAGATTTATTTTGATCTCTAAAATGTTTGGCTATTTTTCTCTGATTTATGGCATATATACATACCCTACACTAACACTGTTTGCAAAGCCTAGTGGTATGTGCTTGGCTTTGAAAATAGTGACAAGATTTGCAGTGGTCTGTACTTCCTGAAATAGTGCTACTGAAAGCACTGTAAGAAAAGGCAGACATTTACAGTAACTTTACCAATGTAATGCAAAGTTTAAGCATAAGACTATGGACAAATAACACCACCAATTCAAACATTTATGCAAGAAAGGAGTTCCCTCAGCACGTTAAGAGTGTGGATGAGATGCAATGGTTCACACATCTCTCCGTGGTACAAATGTCACCTCTCTTTATTCATGTTCTTTAACACTGATTATTTGGACTGTTACTGAATGGATTTCTGTTGCTTCCCCTTTTCATTTAATGTTACATATCTGTATTCAACTTTTGGATACATCTCATGATACAAAGAAAATCAAGTATCTATCAGCTAGTACTACATCTCCTGCCACTTCTACTTTACCCCTGTGTTGATAGCACAGATGGCTATGAACAAATTTCAAGCTTTTAAATATATTAATAGTAAATCCCTGACTCTAGCAGAAGACCCTTTGGGACATTCAAACTCAGTCATGATGACTGACTTCTCTCATCTTTCTACCTGCTTCAACCTGGCTACACAGCAACTTCCTCTAAAATGCAGTTCTTAATTTATAAATGGTGAGAAGCTCTTGTTTTCAGGTAAACAGAATTACATTTACCTTCATACCTTATTTTACCTGCACTTTGAGGGCTGAACCATACATGAGCTAAATTTTACAGCCTGAGTTCAGGGAAGAGAATAATTTTATATACAAGAGAAAAAAGTTATTTTGGAAGTGCCACTATGGCTTTTTCTCTCCTCTGTTTTGAACTCACTTTTCATATGCTCCAGGGTAGCGACCAAAGTGGAGTTTCCGGAAAGACACAAACTTTCTGTCCATGTGTTGCTTGAGTCTCAGGGGGCCATGCCACAGATAATTACCACTCCTCTCATAGAATACCACCAGGTGAATGGCATGAGATGCCAGTTTAAATATGTAGTGCAAGGGAATTTCAACCCCAGACAGGTCATCCATCCCATCCAAGCGGGGGTCCTTGTTTATAATCTTTAGCCATTGGAATCCCATTTTTTCAGCAGTTCTAAAAAGGCCCACCTAAAAATGAGAGAGAGGAGGAGGGAGGGAAAGAGAGAGAAGTTAAAGATTACAGAAAACAAAACTGAATGCTAAATGCTTATTATTAACTGACATTATTCCCCATTTTCATTTTCTAATCAGACTTAAGCACGAACTACTCAAAAATTTCTAAAACCTTAAAGATCAGTAACCACAAGCAATTCCAACCACTGTATTTCCTTGTCTTAAATCTTGTTCCTCAAACTGTTCAATAAAACAATAAATAAATATTCTAAGCCATGCTTGGACTAGGTTTGCTCCTTGGCATAGTACCCTTCTCCGCATCCTCAAACTCTCCTCTAAAGTCATTCATGTGCTGAACTTGGCATTCCCAAGTGCTTGAATAATGATACTACTAATACAAAAATGATTACTGCGAAATCTTCTTTTATGATGTACATAAACTTTTGTCTAAATCTTACCAAATACCAAACGTTGCACTAGGTAACAGGCTTTCATATTTCCATAGAAAAAGGGAATTAAATTCTGGCTAATAAGAAAATAATGAATCAGAATCTGAAGACCATTTCAATTATTCCCCTTGAACTGTTTTATACAGGCATATCAGCTTCTCCTCTAGAAGCTACAGATATTATCAATGAGTCACAAGGGAATGGGGAGATGGATTTATATTAGTGTGCTGCCACACAACCATATATTCAGTTTCTTTAATTCCTTTACAGCTATGGGTAAAACAACTGCCTGATCAGATCCTGAGTACCATCACTCTCCACTTCAGTGGGACTCCTTCAGTAAAATAGTCACAGATCATTTTAATGACTCCTGCTTTTCAAAAAACAAACAACCAAACAAAAAAAAGCTGTTTGTCACTTGTATCTTTAGTCTGTACAAATAATTAATCTAATAAGTATTTCCAGATGACACTGAATTGATGAAATAATCTGAGATTCCATTTTGTCCTTTATCACATGGTATGCCTCTGTTTTTAACAAATCCATTTAAAAGCCTCAGAACGCCAAAAAAAGCAGAGATATCAATATACTAAGTGACAAAATGCAATAGTGTTAAGTACAAAAAAGAAATGTAAATCAGCAGACTATGATAATCTTTCCAGCCTTGTCACATCAATAATTGCATTTCCTCCTTGACAGATCTCTAAACTCAAGATTTATTACAGCTATACCTACATCACAGGCTTAAGGTTTTCCTTCTTCCTTTCTAACAGACCACTTCATTTTTTCTTTTTGACATGGTCTCTTACTACAAATGTTTATGAATATTGCAGACAGCTTCTAAAAACTTTCAGTTATCTGTAAATGACTTTTAATATATCCAGACTAGTGCCCGGATACCTTTTACTTTAAAAAAAAAAAAAAGTTTCCTCTACCAATACCCTTGCAAGATTTCCACACAGTGAATTCAGAGGTTTTAATGCAAATATAAAAGCATTACATCACAAAATTGTGGAACAGTTGAATGCATTACAGTACACAAATATGAACTGAAGAAAAGGCACTTACTTCATGTTTCCATGTTTTGTCCAGTAGTGCAAATGTAGTAAAGTCTCTCGGAGCACAAAAGTACTTGCATTCTGGACTAGGGCCATCAGAAGAACCTCTGATTCGTTCAATGTCTTTATCAACCAGTCCCAGAATCAAAGGATCGATCAAATACACTGGTATATTGTGACTGGATATTAAGCCTAGGAACTTCCTAACCACGTGCTGTTTGACAGAGAATAAAATTAGAAGTTAGAAACAACATTGTTAGGTGAACAAAGGTTAACATATTAAAACTCTCTGACAGAAGGAAAAAAAACCCAACCCACTGACAGAAGGAAATCTTATCTCCCAATACATTTTCTGAGTGTGCACTTTACTTCCATGAAGAATTGTGGAAAGAGAAATTTTCTGTTTCAGAAGAACAGTCTGCTCTCAGCAGGCCTCTTTCCAGGCCTCTAAGACTAGAGTAAAAACCTTTCAGCTTCAATTAAAACTTCCTGTAAGTTAAAGCACTCTTAACTCTAGAGTGCTAGAATTGAGAACATAGTCCATGCTAAACTCCAGATTCTTTCAAGCTCTCAGTTGAGTTGGAAAGCACTTGAATAAACCAGGATTATAGGATGAGATCTGGTGCATGTGTGAGTGCTGGCTGATGTCATTCTGAGGCTGCTCTGCCACACCCTGAAAGGCCATGGTGGTCAGGAGCTGTTCCTCAAGTCTGAGAAAAGTCAAATCTCATGCCATCTTCAAAAAGGAGGATTTGGGGAACTCTGGTTACTTTCATCTCAATCCCCAGGAAGCTTCTGGAGCAAAAGCCCCTGGAAAGTCACATCCAAGCACATGAAGGACAAGGACATGATTGGGAAAGCCACCCAAAGGCAAACTGCACCTAATCACACCGACTGCCATTGAGAAGTCATCTATGAGCAACACAAGAGCAATGGATACTGTCCATACCTTGATGTTAGCAAGGTCACACTCAAACAGTATCCCCAGACCTGAGGCATGACGCCTGCTGTATATGAAGGGTGACTCAGTGACAAGGTAGGAAGTGAGTCCTATCCAGTCTTTGGATAATGGTGTACCCAGGGCACTCAACCATAGCAACATGACTTAAGGGGTTAAAAGCTGGAGCAAGAAGGTCCTGTGGCTGATGAGAGGACATACTAACTTGACTCAGTAGAGAATTTTAATCAAGTACATTTAAATGCCCATGGCATACAGAAGATTTACAGCAATCATAGCAACCCTGCTATTTAAAATATAGCTGATGTATTTAACTGTAACAGTTAAATTGAATGACTTAAAGCACCGTTCTAATCAGAAAAATGTATTTGCTTAGGAGAGCACTGCCAGTCTTTATATCTGTAACATCTCAAGGTTTCTAGAACAGGTGTGATAAGGGAAAACAATGGCCTACTGCCCAAGCTACCTGCCCAGTAAGCTGGCCTTCACTTTCTAACTGAAGCTCTAACCTTCCTCCTGTCCAGCTGCTGAGTCTGTTCAATCAGACTGCACAGGCCAACCTCTAATTTTGGCACAAGGCTGTGGCTTCAGAGAGATGTAAAAATTGGAAGACATAACGTGGATCAACAATCAGAATTTAGGCAGCAGCACTACATGTGCTGCACAGGCAGAAGCACGGCCACCCTCTTAGTGATTTCAGCTATATGCAGCTGAAAGGTAAGTGATGTGCTAGCATCATTTCTGTATCTAAAACTAGCAGATCAGACTGATGAACAGTAAGCAAATCTGTGCAAAAGTATCAACTTCTCACCCCACCCCTTGTCACTTCTCCAGGGAAACAGATGTTTTTAGCTGAAACTTAAATATATGGTAGAAAGAGATGGCAATGATATCGAGCAGCTAAGAGAAAGGTATTCAATTAGAGTATTTTGGACTCATCATGCAGGGACTCTGAAGAAAGCCTGGAGTGCAACAGGTCACTGGCAGGACCATGGAGCACTTTGCTTTGTTACTAATGATCTCATAAAATCAAGTCAAAGCTCCATGAGAACTCTGTCCACAGACAGAGTGGGTTGGAAGCCCACTGTGACCATGTCACCTAACATCTAGTAAGTAGTTCCAAGAGGTACCACATCCAAGAACAGTGAGACATTCCTGGCACACAAGCAAGCAGTCCACAGAGCAGTTGGTTTGGATTATTCCCAAGGACAGCGCTTAATCAGAGCATCTTTCCTCTTGCTCAGCAGAAACAAGGCATTTAAATGGCTATTTTGCTAACTAGCAACATTATCATCTTGCATCCAAAGTGAAAGGCAGCCAGCTCCCAGCGCATCGTTCTCTTTAACCATCTGTGTTGTTTTTCTGCTGGGAGATCTGTTAACAAAAGACTTGTGTTTCCAAACAAATCCTAAGTACAATATCATAACTGAGCTTCTGATTCCCTGAGGCCAATGTGATCTTTTGGTTACATTCAATCCTGCAAACCCTAAGTAAGACACAAGAAAAAATATCCCATTTCAAGTATTTAATGGCACTCTTAAGACTGCTCCTGAACACTGGAATACAACAACTGTGTATGCTGAAATGTAACATTTTCCTGCTTGTAAAGAGCTTTATGACTCAGCATAACCAAGTAACACAAAGCATTGAGCAGCAGGTTGAACAACTGGAGCGAGCAAACAGGAATTCTGTCACCTGAGACCTGCAGCTGATTCTTTCATCAGGCTACTGACTATCAAACAATTTGCATGTCAAATAAGGCAATCTTTTCAATATTCAGTCTGAAAACACAGAAGCCTGGATCAAAACTTCTATATCAGAAAGAACAAGGTTTCCTTCTTAAAATATTATCAACACTACTAAGGACTGCACAAGCAAAGGCTGCTAAGCTGTAACTGTTTATCAATCCCATTTTAAACTGATATTTTGAAACACTTTGTAACTTTACCCAGTGAAGAAAGTATCTCTTAGTCTTTAATACTGAACTTAAAATTCCATGAGAGTTTTCTGAGACTTGCAGAAGAACTGTATGAACCAATGATGCTGTACATACCCATCTAGTGCTGTCTTGGCCTGACTGTCTTCCTCTGAGTTTGGGAAAAACTGCTCCATTCTATCAGAACCAAAGAAAGGGAGGGGGAGAGAGACAGAAGAGAAAAAAACTTTCAGTTGAATCCCTGCTTGGGATTTCTTAACACAGCATTCAGGGGCTTTTATCCAGTTAGCACTTTATAGTTATGGCTGTGGTTATGCCTCTGGTCACTCAACTATAGTACTGAATGTGAAATCATAAAAAACTGCTCTGGCTTAGTGTATTTAGAAGGACAGTGCAAGCATTGGGGAAGTCCAGACATGCATGATCAGGCCTCAAGTTTCTAAGTCAATACGCCAGTAAATGTAAACTAGGAAGATGACAAACACTGTTAGGCAAATACCACTGGGGGAAAGACAGCAGGACTATGCCTCAGTCTTTCTAGATGTAATCCTAGAGAATTAAATTTGAAAGACAATATATACATATGATAAAGCCAAGGCAGTTAGTGGCTCAGCTTTTAGCTTCTCCAAAGTATGAAGAATATCTCATTCTCAGCCTTACTGATTAAAATCAGAAACCATTAGAAAGAAGTCAAAGGTTGCAGTACCACCTAACACTAAGACTGCCTGCATTTATTAAGAATGTCCTCACCAAAAGAAAACAAACTCAGGAAACGTGATACCTATGTAGTTCTTCAGTAAAAATAAAATTAGTTCCTTTGTTGAATCGGCATTGCAAGTGTAAACTAGGAAGCCATCAAAACCTCAGAGTATTTCACTTACAGTAATATTTAACTCTTTTTCTGTTACGGAAAATCACACTCAGCTAAACATTCCACTGGTGGTATAAAAGCAGGATTTGATCTATAACATCTAGAAAATTATGAACACTGAATCACAAAACACTAAGACAACTGCAGAAAAAGCTGGGTTTTCTTTTAAAAACACCACTGTTGAAAAACCTGCAACCAATAAATGCTGCCTTCCTTGTTTCTTCAGAAAAGCCCTAAGATAGCACTTGGTTTGACTTCCAATAAAAGTTACTTAATAACTAGAGTAAGAAGGCTTGTGAAGATTAAAAGTCTTGGTGGCTCAAACCTGCAGCAGAGACCACGGAACGGCATCCTATTTTTTAATTAATGGGATGCCTCCAGCTGACATAACGATGTGAATAGCGGGCTGACAACTGAAATCTGTACTCCTGCCACGAGAAACTTGCTCGGGCTACCCAGGCGCTTCACGTCAATACTACTGGAATTGCTAGCCATACGACGGAAGTTTGGGGGTGGCATTAATGCTGCCTAGGGGCTTTGAGGAGAGTAGGCATTACACTGGATTACTCCACAAAAGCAGGCCTGTGCAGGCCAGCGCTCTCTTACCTTCTGCGAGAGATAGAACTTGTAATAGTACAACTGGAAGAGGAGGAAAACCAGGCTGGTCAGAGAAAGGAGCGCCAGGACCACGTTTTTATTGATCTTCTGCATTAGTCTTCGGGGTGGTCTCGATCACCGCCAGGAACCAGCGCGGCGCCGCTCATCTTCTCCCCTTTCCAAGCTCCTCCCTGCGCGCCGGCAGAGGAAAACGGGGCGCTGAGCAGGCCCCGGCGCCGGCTGCAGCCATCAGGCTCGAGCCGGGCGCCGCGGCGGCCCACGGCAGCCCTGCGGACCCGCATCGGGGGCTCAGCTACGGGGCCCGTCAGCCGCACCGCCGCGCCTCGCCCGGCCCTCCCCGNGCCCGCCGCCGTATGCGCATGCGCGACGGGGGCCGAGCCCGCCCCGGCGCTGGGGGCCCCTGGGCGCCTTTCACCCGGCCGGTGAGAAGGTCTCTGGGCCCGGCCCCGTCGGCCGAACCCCGCCACAGAGGAAAATAAAACGAAGAGAACTTAGACACGTCAGACTTCAGATTTCTGTATTAATACAAAAAGCTCGCATCACAAACAAGTCAAAGACACCAAAATAGCCCGCGGGCTCCAAAGCCACCCCCCCACCGCTCCGTGTGGGCGACGAGAGGCCTCCTTCCTCGGGGTGCTCTCCGCAGGGGCGAGGGCTGAAGCGCCGATAGAGAATACCTGAGGTGAGGCCGGTGACGGCAGGGTAAGGCCCGCACGGCCGCTCGCAGGCAAGCGCAGCTGCACGGACGGGCGTTGCGTGACAATGGACGAGAGCAACGGAGGATCAGCCGAGGCAGTGAGGGAACACCACATCCAGGCTTCCCCCGCCGAGAGCGCCTTCAGACTACTCGAGTTCAGGTGAGGCTGGGCAGGAGCAACGATCAACAGAACTCATCGCCGTTGTTCATCATACCATGCATCACATCCACAACCTGCAATCCTTATCAGACTGAAATATTGCGAAGTCAGATGTACTTCCCAGGGAACAAGTTAGTTTCCCCAGTCTTAATATGAAACAGGAGTAATGTGGGAGAGTGCAAGGGGGGAGGAAACAGGATTTGTACATTAACCTCTACTTTTTCTGCTTAGAGGATGGCTAAAGAAATAAACGTGTCACGCTCTGCTGTCCGTATTTGGTAGTTGGAGAAGCACTTACCACCAGGATGCTTTTAAATTATCCTTCCTGAAATTAACATCCCTTGCTGCAGTTCCTGCAGCAGTTCATAGAAACAATGAAAGCTACAGTTTTCTGATGTATTAAGAACACAAGGGAAACCAGTTCCTCACATTTTAATTCTGAAAGACTACCAGTAATCAGTATTTTAAAAAAATTAAAAATCTCATTTTGGTCATACAGAAGAAAACTGTCTAGCCATCAAACAGCATCAACTCCAGAGCGGAGAGGCTCAGGGAGTATGAAAGTCATCAGGCATATTATTATACTTAGTGTTAACTACAGGGCAAAGCTACAGACCTTCAAAAGGTGTAAACCATTGCCAAAGAACAACCCCTCCAATCGCTGAAGTGGATTCCCCAGGAAAAAGTAACTTCACAGGCTACATGCATCCCTCTCTAGCTGCAGGTACAAACAGTGCACCAACTGCAACAAAATATCACCAATATAGTGGTACTGGACAGACACTAGCTCAAAAAAAGAAGAGTCTAAAAAAATCTAAAGTGCTTAAGGCAATTCTTCATATCCCCATTTACTAAAAACAATTGGACTAGCTGTTAGCAGCAAAAATTTGACATCTGTGCAAACTATTAAATACCAAATTCATCCTTTAAGGGTAAAAAGTCACATGTTAAGGTTCATCTAGGACATCAGTTAAACTAAAACTTGCAAACCACAAGTCACAGTATGAAATGCTTCAAGCTTTCTTCTAACTAAGTGTTAAACAAAAATTACATTTTTACATTGTGCATATCAAATTTACCCTTGCAGGCTGCACTACCTCTCACTAAAAAACAAAAAAAAAAAAAAACAAAAAAAAAACCTTCATAATTTAAATGCTCTTCTGCAGAGTTGGAGATTACTCATGGTTCTTTCTCACTACACATTAATTATTGTAAACATTCCCTTTCTTTCCAAAAAGGGAAATTTAAATAAGAACTGCAGCTGAACACCCAAGATCAAGCTGACGACTGGGCAGCGTGAACAGGTACAGCCTATTTCAGTATCTGTTTACCACAGTCATTCAATAGCACAAGTCTCAAAGCAAGAGCCATCCATCTTAACCCTCCTTTCTCTAAACACCACCAGGGCCCAAGCATGTGGAAGTCTCACTCCCTCACATACCACTGAATTCACAGCAGCTGAGCCCCTTGAGCTCCCAGGCAGGTGTTCATTGCAGTAAAAAGGAAAGAAATTAGGAAGAAATATTTAAGATTACTACACAGACTATCTACATAACATCTGTAGATAATGTGTAGAACAGATTCAGACACTGCTCATTTAAGAACCATGTCACCTTCCAGTATCTTTGTTTCAAGATCCAAAATATTAAACTAGCAGAAGAAGGTACAGTTAAACTGGGAATTGTTTTGCAATTTCTTCTGCAAAAGAGATTACAGCTAACTTTGTTCACAATGCAAATATTTAGAGATACTCAAGTTTCAGATATGAAATGAACATTAAGGGCTCAACTGTCCTGTCAACTTCATGATTTCTCAAGAGAAACAAAACTTTCTAGACCAGGTATTAAAATTAAAAAGAAAATTTAAATTTTCCACTGAACATCATAACCAGTTTATTATAAGTTGTTTCAAGGAATTTCTCCTCCTCTTGAGAAATCTTGATGACATAAAGGACCCATTGATACTAACAGTATTTAACATGATTAGATGATCATGTTTTTATGGACTCTAAGATACATAGAAGAAAAAGTACTTTGGCCCTGTAGGAAAGGAGCCAATAAATTATGGACCCTATCAACGTGAATTTGAAACAGTTTTCAGGTGATATTAGGAAAAAATCTTCAGTCAGGAAACAGTTGATTCAAGTGTGTATCTGAAAATTATTTCTAGGCTCCTGGACTTGATTAGAGGGAAGAAAGCAGATTTAAACTGTTTATAATACACCAGTCATTCTCATTGAAAATTTGAGATTTTCCACGAAGAATATAACATGATTTTTTTTCAGCTCTCCCACTGTTATAAATCATTTGGCTATAGTTACTAAACTTCCAACTAGGAGTTGACATGATGGAACACTCAGGCTGGACATTTCACTTGATTTGTGAATGAAAATGGGTAACAGCAGATCCAGAACTTCAGTGTATGTTAGCTGGCAAAGCATTTGCTCACTTTCCACTTTTCCTTGCCCTTAAAAAAGGGGAAGTGTTAAGTTGGAGGCTATAGTGAGATACTTTAGAATATGATCCTCTGAAAGCTGGTCTCATAGCCATATATACATGGCATATGGTACAAGCTAGCAAGTTCAGTGATATGAGATATATGTGTGTATATATATATATATATATATATAAGCTTATAAGCTACATTTCTGCTAGATGAAGAAATCATGCAATTTTGAGGTTTCTCTGGTTGTCCAGAAAGTTCTAGGAATCCCCACTAGGCTAGTCAAAACAGCAAAAATGTATGCCTGGGCTCGGAGTACTGCCCTATCACCAGGAATTTAGTGCTGCTTTTGTCAAAAGCCAGCTTTGATACTGAGACAGCTGTTTGAAGCTGGCTTGAAAAAAAGCTGGAAGAGGTTTTAGCAATGGCCCTCTCCCCAACACCTTCTCCAGGGAGATGCATTTAAACTGAAACTCTCACACCCGTGTTCCCAATATCAGCTTCATTGCATCTTTGCTATCAGCAAAGACTCAATTTGTCACTCACATCTGATGAACAGTGTGAATCACTGATAATCAGAATCCAATTACAGTAATGCCACAAAACTGAAAAGCCAAGAGAGATGACCCAATTAAGAGCTTCTGAGAGCAGTACCATGCTGTAGTTTTTAAAAAGCTCTTGATTTTTGGTTCTGAAGCTCTTATCTGAAATACTTCCTAGCTCAATGGCTGGCTATCATAGTGCATCTTGATTGAAGACACAAGAATGTTTCTAAATACCTTTAAACTTTTACATTTTCTGTGATTTGTGATAAATGGGAGCCAAAGTCTAAATATATGATATTTAAATGAGTTACTTATGGGAAACAGGATGATTTTTGGTTCAGGGGGGAAAAAAAAAAAATCACATACTGCTCTTAGTATTTCTTCATATCAGGCCTACAACTTCTTACAGTATTCTTTTGAAATCATACTGCTGTGATATTTTGCCAGAGTAGGCTAGCAAATCAATATTCTTTTGACATGCATGTTTGGTATCACAAGTTCAAATGGAAAACCTAGTAATTACAAGATATATAGTCAAGTAATTCATGTTAGGAGAGCTAAGAAAATGGTATTTGTTATATTCTTCATAGAAAAATAATATTCATAAAATTAACATCCAAGTCCATAAGAAAATGCTTAAACGCAGTATTAGAAAAGTGCATAGTTACAGCTTGATTTCTCCACTTATTTTTCAAAAAGACAACAGTTCATTTTTCTCTCTGACACTTCTGTCTGGATTCACAGTAGGTTCCTAACACTTTAGCCCCAAACCTTTGCACTATCAGTATATCCAGGCCTTAAACAGCAGTAGGTAGCAAACCCAATCTAATCCAATGGTCACAAGCTTCTGTAAGCAGCAGCTACGCAGAAACAAACAAACAAACAAAGAAACAAACAACACAAAACCAACAAAACATTCAGCAACAGAAGTGTTTAACAGACATTACTGGGCAATATTGTTCAGGCTGCTTGTTGAACCACTCAATCCATTTTCACTTTTCTGGAGTGTTTTCACAGCACTCGGCACCTGCAATCCAGTACTCACTGTAAGCCCACCACACCAGATCTAAGGGAGAAAAAACAGAATCAATATTCTGAATATTATGGAGCATCTATATCTCTCTCCTCCTGCTCCATAATGGAACTAACACAAAACTTACTCTGCAGCTGCATTTATCTTCTCTCTTGGTCCCTAGTCACATCACTCAGTAAAGCATTCTAATCATACAGAAGCTATTTTTTAAGACCATAAAGTCTAAGATGGTTCGCATACTATGCTTTATGACTCCAAGTTTACAACCAGGTCTAAGATCTAATACTAAAAGACTTGCTTCTAATAGGGAAACTTCTTGGAAGACTGATGTGCTAGCAGCAAGTACTGAGAATGACAGTGAAAAGCAATACTCTCACTATGCTCCAGTATATGAAAGCAGTGCTTAGTTTCTAGTATGATGTGGCAGAATTATGTTAATGTAAACATAGTATAAAAAATTAAGGTTTGAGATGCTTTGGGGCACAGGTGTCAGTGGCATCTACTCTACAATTGAGTTGCGTAAAAGAATGTATCTCCATGTTTAGGAATAAATTTGAGAGTTGTAATTAAGCAGCTTCTCATTTTTATTTTAACGGTTATGGCTAACCCAATTAGTGTTTGTAAGACTGCTATCTTTAAGTACTAGGGCCTGTATGGGATGCAGCCTACCAGGCTGAAGCTTGGTAAGCAAAAGTCTCCTTGGATGCCTTAGAAACTGACTTAAGAGTCAGCCTTAGCAATGCTAGAGGGATGACTAACAAACATATCCCAACAGTTCTGAAGCTATTCTCTTCCCTGTATGTTGAAAAGGGTCAGTAAGGCAACTTGCTTAGTCAGCTCCGAATAAATAGCTATTAAAAATCTAGACTCCTATTGTCAGTACGTCTAGCCAGCAGTAGAAATTGGGAAAGTAATTGTCTGATACAAGTGAAAAAAAATCAGGTGTTTGGAAATACTAGATGCAAGGCTGCCTGGGCAAGTTACTATTTTTCCATTCCTCCTCCATGCCCAGAAGAAGAATAACCTTATTAATTGGCCTAATAACACTTTAAAATTACCATGCTGTGTTTTCTATGGGCTGAATTACAAGAGGCTAAAGATCAGTGCCTAGGCAGCTGAGTTGTTAGCATGAACTAGCAAGCTAGACTCCTCCAGATTCCTAAGTTTTCCCAGACTTACACCCTGCTCCCAAAGTATGATGCACTTGATGGTACCTTATAACACAGCTGAGGCCTCCAAATTTAATTACTTGAACAAATTACTTAAATCATTAAGGAAAAACCAATACACGGTAACTAATCCTTTTTCCTGTGAGTTTTCTGCAAGGTTTGAGTCTTTAGAGACACAGCAAGTTTTCACTGATTAACTTTGAGCTGCAAAAAAAGTTATGTATACCAGTGAAATGATTGGCAAGAAAATCCCACTGAGCTTTTAAACATTTGAAAGCTAGAGTCTTGTATCTCAGAGGGAAGCATCTAGTGTTGTTCTGTCTCATGATACCTGCTCTTGACAACTCGCAGAATCTTGGGCTCCTATCTGCATCAGTTCAGGTCGATTATTGTAGCAGGCTCATCAGCTAACACAATGAGCTGTTAAAAGTCATTTAATATCCTAAATTTTAATAGGGTAAATTATTTACATAACTGAGACATCTAGATGCAGAGTTCTCCTATTGGAGTGCTATTATAAGCACCACATGAAATCAAAAAGAAAACAGTTAAAGATTTAAAAAAAAATTATTAGCCAGCCAAAACCAGTGCTCCCAGTTTTCTCCTTTAAAAAAAATCAATTAAGTCTTCAGTGCTAGAAACTGAACAAAATTTTATAGATACTGACCATGAAGCCTGGTAATAATGGTTGGGTAAACTTTGTTCTGAAGATGTGTAAGAGCTCCTTTGAGTTTGCATTATAAAATGCAAGCTGACCTAAAAGAGGCAGAAAACAAGTTGAAATACATGTTTAAATGCTACTGCTGTGTAACTTTTTATAAAATTGATTCTTTGCCAGGGAAAGGTTTCCCAAACACACTAAATACAGCCCACATGACTGAAAAATTCTCAATTAGTAGCTCTGTCACATAGATGAACCCAGGTCATTTGACATCAGAAGCACTATTACACAAACAGCTCTAGGTCTTATTTTTATAAGACATTATATCAATCTGGAAGTAATGCCTACTTTAGCCTTGTATGGCTTCAACTTGATATGGACAGATAAATCTCATAAGATTGTAATTTACCTCCATCAAAGTCGCAGTATACTCCTATTCTGTCTGGAACAGGTATATCTAGAGTCTTGGTTTTATTATTATGTTTTGCTGAAAATGTGGTTTGCAGCCAGTTGTTGATATGGATGCACCAGCTTGAATTGGTCTTTCCCAGTTGGTCAAATTTCCCCAGGGTTCTATATGTTACACCCACGCTGTAGGATTTGCAGTCCTTCTGGGCTCTCACCTCCCAGTAATGCTGTCCACTTTCAACAGCAGTATCTCCTACAAAAAATAATACATTTAGTTGCTATAATTGTACCTTAGAATGCTTGCTTCCTTACAGGCACCAGTGATGTCTTCTGTTTTATTTTAAGGTGAAGGCTTAGAAATACAAAAATCTGAACTACAAGGAACAAAAAAATTAATGTACAAGAAAATAGAATATAAATATAAAATAGAATGAGGCAGTTTTTATTTACACTCATTCAGACAAGATACATTTAACATCAATTAACATCTAATAGCAGTGAATGTCAGTCACTAAGAGCTTTGTAATAAAGAACTTCAACAGACTTCAAGACACTTGCTGTAGCAAGAAACTCTAGTGTTACATAGGTAAAACTACCTCTGTGCAGGACAGCATCAAGTACACAGACCTGAACAATCACAAGTTTTCCCTCAAATTCTTACCTAATCTGCCCTTCCACAGCATTACACCTCTAACAGAAGTAAAAAGTTGACCTTACCCAACACTGTGTATGATTCACCAGTAAAATGATCTCTGCTGCCCCTCGCTGAGGATCTTGTGGTAACAGATGTCCTCTTTGGAGATGGTGCACCACTTCTAAGAAGAAATTACCCATTCAAGATTTGGACACTGCTATAGAAATGCACACTCAAACAAGTTTTCCCCCGAGTCAGTTAGGGTGCAGTAAACATACATAAGCTATTGAAGTGACACATTAGTTCAGCCACTTAAAACCTCTAACAGTATGCATGCACAAGAACTGAGAAAGACGACAGGACAGGCAGAAAAATACAAGACATTCTAACAAACACTTTCAGAGGCAGGTGAGACAGGAAATGGGGAAAAAAGCAGATGTGTGGCACATGGTTTGAATGAATGCCTGTATAAAGCAGTGTTTAGCCTGTACTATGCAGAACCTTAGAGAATTCATGTTTCTAGTTTTCTGCATAAGATTTCTAGTAAGTCTTTTAGATCAGCTACAGCAATCAGATAAGTATGAATACACTGCTGATATTCAATGTCAAAATGCCTAATTTTCACTGGAATTTAAATATCAGTGAATGAGAAAATAACATCAGTTGTGCTAAAGGTAGGTTTGTCAGCACACGTATTGCTTGTAAAAGAATGACTGAAATCCCAGGAAAAAGCAAAACTCAGTGAAGAATGAAAGGAATAAAAATTGTGGTAATTTTATTTCAAACACTGAAGACACATACATACAAAACCCAAAGGTGTCAAATCTAAACACAATGTATTTTAAAAAAAGATAAAGTGAGACTTCCAGAGTTTAATGCATCACAACTCTGCTCAAAAAAAAAAAAAAAAAAAAAAATCAAACACTAAAAGTGTATTTGAAGGTTGGGGATTCTATTTGAATATATTAACTGTATCAAAGACTACAGAAAAAAAAATTGTATCAGAGCACATGGTGCTGAGCAGCACACAGCAAATCCTCAAGTCATTATAAAATTTAAGAGTCTAGTCCCAATCAAGAAAGGGTTAGATTTTCTAATCAATCATACTTTTCAAAAGCATTCTCAGCAAGCAATAGCAAATTAAATGAAGAAACACTTTGCTCTAGAGAATATTCTAACAAGAAATCACTTGCATAAAAGAATATTTTTACCCTAATGAGGTTTTCAAACATTTTATTTTACCTCTGTTATGCCCTCAAAAACAATACCTAGCAATTTAACCATAAAACAAAATGAAGGCTATTTGCAAATTACAGTGAATATTAACCCTCAGTAGCCAGGGAATCACATCTGGTTATTATTTTAAAGGCAGTCAGTAGAAAAGAATTTTAACATCTCAGAAATAGCTATGCAGTTTACAGTTTAATCTCATTGAGAAAAACTTTTAAAAGTACAAAGTAAGTCTCTGAAATACAGATGTGAACTCATGTTCAAATCTTCATCCTCTGTAGTCTGTCATACATGAGCTTTTGAAAAGTTGCCATACAAAGTTCTCTTCAGCTTTTCTTTCAGCTACAATTTGGTAAAACCAATTGCTCCTTAAATGTCCACTAATACAGTTAAGTTTAGTTTGTTTCCTTCCTGATTCATTCAACACTGATTTCGAGTTTTCTGGAATTGTTCTCAAATACCCTTTCATAAAGGGTTAGAAAATGTCCCTTTTGTCTAATACCTTTGTTAAAATAAAGTCATATGGGAATCAAAAGCTGAGTGGTATTAAGCTGTCATAAGTAAGTACGCTAGAATCTCTGGTTCATCTTCATGATCAAGTTCCTTTTATTCCAATTACAGAAGCCTACAAGAAATCACTGATGAAAAAGGTGGTCTACTTTAGCATCACCATTTAGCATATAAATTTGCCAGTACTGACCAGAAGACAACTAAGCTTCCAAATTGCTTGCAAGAGTTATGTGAAGGGGGTAAGTGTATATTGTGCAGGTGCACCACATCAAATGCTTTTGAATTTTGTTAACATGGAGGAAGCTGTAGTTTACTTACCAAAGAAAAAGGTAACAAGTGATAGCATGAAAAAAAAAAAAAGCAACGCCAAGAATTAAAGCATAATTTCAGCAGGAACTATCACTCTCTGCAGATTCCTTCCTGCTTCAAGTGCATTGGAGATCATTCAATCACACTTCTGACAAAAGCTGCTGAAATTTTTCTATTAGATTCAGTATGAGTTATGCAGAAAGCAGTGTGGCCATTTAGAGAATCACCATAAAAATGCAGGTGCTTTGCTAGTGTTTTCTCAAAGTTAGGAAGACATTAAAAGGTCCTCAATATCATTTGTTTTGTTCAAGTCTTCTGTAAATGACCACTGCATGTGCTTTGTCCACTTAAAATCTAAGAGCCTTTAACAGTTCAGACAATACCGTTAAATATTTGGGATAAAAGTTTGAAAAAACAGTTGGCTTCCTCCCCCGACCCCGTCCTCTGTGCTTAAGTTTCCCATCCAATAGGGAAATGCAGGAAATTTTATAGTAGAAAGTCAGTTTGGTGCTCATTTTCCAATACAGCACAGTCTTCATTAGCTAGTATAGTAACTGATGCATTTCTTCCACTATGCACTGACCAGATATGCTCATGTTTTGGATTGTTGCCTACAGCACTGCTGTTAGGCTCAGTTGTCTTATCCATTTCAGCAAATAAAACATATTCCAAGCAATATGTAGACTCTCTTGAAGAAAGGTCAAGGAGGGATATCAGAAGTTATCCATGGAGGGATACTAGAAGTTAGCCAGAGGCTTTTTTCTAGTCTAATAAATGTTACAAATCATTAAGCATTTTATAGCCATCATATCCTTCTAACTCTTGAAAGCTGCACATTTAATGTTTAAAACAATTACACTGCAACTTTTTCCACTAACTGTGGAGGTAGCTTCAAACTTCCCCTCTAATGCAGACAGTATCACACAGATAACTGTAACAGGGAACAAAAGCCTCCGGCAAGAATCAAAGCTCAATCAATCTCCTGCTAGAAAAAGTCAGCCTGAGATATGCAAAGTTGAACATATGACCATGTCTTTCTACCAAAGGAAAGGCCAGAACTAGGGAAGTTCTTGACCAACAACTACAAAGAAAGACCAAGGTATAAGACTCCCAGAGTTTGTTGAGCAAGTTGTAGTATCAGCAAGACAGTTTTAAAACTTAATTTAGCAGAAATTGATACACTTTGTGTAGCAGAATAACACTGCACACCTTCAAGAGCTTGTTTTGCCTACACAAACTTTTCTTGTAGGTTTTACTCCTCTGTTTTCATGTATCAGATGGATATATCTTTGGCTTGAGATCAGGAGTAAAGAAATCTGGAACCTGCACAACTTCTAAACCAGTGAAAAAGAGCAAAAGAGCAAAAATGGGAAAAGTAATTTCTCAAATGGGAGTTTTATTAGAAAAATCATTAAAAAAGATTTAGACTAAATAAAACCACAATTGCACAAGAAATAGGAAAATATTTTAGCTGCCTTTACGTATCAAAAAAGAGGATCTTTTGGTTCTGCAAGTAGAATTATCCTGAAGCTTTTTACTCATGCCATCAGGCTAAACTTCATCCTCTTTGAAAGTGTAAAAACACACTTTTCTTCTGATGTCTAGTAACAGCTATAGCACAAGTTCAGAGGCATAAAACTTCTTCAGATTCAAAAACAAGAACTAAAAAATTATTCTGAAGTTCTCAGAAAGGAACTCCACTGCATTTGTAAGGAATTTAGTGTGCTATCATGTGCCAGAAGGTTAAGTTAGCATCAATGCATCTGTAAATAACAGGGATCTTCATATCAACACTAGAATACATAATGCTCTTCCAACCATTGCAAATCAGGTCTCCCACGCACTAGGACACATCCTTCCAGGAAGACTGTTTTCCAGTCACTGAAAAATATATACATAATCTCTATGAATCGAAATTAAACTTCAAAATAATTTTAAAGAGTATGTATGTACTATTACTGATAAAGGCTATTAGATTTATTTTTCACATCAAGCAAAGGAAAGTAGCATAGACTCCCAACAAAACTAGATGCTAGATCCTAGGAGTAAGAGGTATATTATCACCTTCTATTGCTCTTCAGCAGAGGATTCTGGCCACTGTCAACAGAAAGAAGTAATCATTAAACAAGTGTTCTTTACTACATTAAATTATCCCCATAAATAATATGCCACTAAAAGTTATTCTAGCATGCTTCTGGCAATATATGCCTATAGGAAAGGTATTTGTTCATAAATTACCTCTGCAGTCTCTTTATACTGAAAAGCACATGTTGAAATTCAATTAATTGTCTTTGAGGAAGAAGTAGCCAGTTCTGTGGACAAGGCAAGGTGGCCTGGAATAGAGGCCCAGCAAGTTAACATATTCTTGATCCTTAGATATATTCAAGGCTCAGCCAGAGTAGACCAGTCTAGTGATGTTCTTCCAATGGTATTTATTCAGTGATTCTGCATAGCACACATCCAAGTGCCTCAACAATCTACCAAGAATTCTGTTGAAGTTACTTAAGTACTTTTCCTAGATGAAAATAGTTAGTAAATAAGGTTTAGGGCTGCCACTTTTACAAAGTGATGTTCCATTATCTGTTATCTTTTACTATCTGGTTTGTTTTATTGATACCTCTACCTCACCAGTGAGGGTTATGAGATAACAAATTCAAACACCACCCATAGCACCAATTTTACATAACCTTAGCTTTTTCAAAATGACAAAGCAGCCAGCTCTTTCCTTAGTTTTTATAGTAGGAAAGCTGTCTATTCACCTATACTGACCTGCAAGAATACTAAATATATTTATATCAGTTGCTTGCTGACATTTACCTTGTTTACTATATTGGGTTTACATGGCAAGGTTTGGGTAGCAGGGGCTGCAGAGGTGGCTTCTGTGAGAAGGCACCAGAAGCTGCCCCCATGTCAGACAGGGCCAATGCCAGCCAGCTCCAAGACGGAATCACCGCTGGCCAAAGCTGAACCAATCAGTGGCAGTGGTAGCACCTCTGTGATAACATATTTAAGAAAGGGTAAAGACTGCTGCACAAGAGTAACTGGGAGAGAGGAGCAAGAATACAGCCACCCTGCAGCCCGTGGAGGACCCCACACTGGAGCAGGTAGACGTGCCCTGAAGAAAGGTGCAGCTCATGCAGAGCCCACTCTGAAGCAGGTTTGCTGGCAGGAC
>VXBL01009786.1:9233-45079 GCA_013400195.1 Aramus guarauna
CCCCCACTCTCACCTCAGGTTTTAACACAAACCACAAATCTAATGGCTTTTAAATTCAAAATATGTTACAGTTTAAATTTGTCTTGAGAGGAAAACAAGGTATCCTTGAGACAGAAAAAAGAGCCAAACCTGGCAATAAACACTAAGGATTAATTTTAAGAGTGTGTAGAGTGTGTAAACAGCAAGAACTACATTTCATAGTGGAATGATATGTAGTACAGCCGCTGCACTGAAATAGTTTTGGCCTGAAAGTAGTACATGCAAGTGTAAAATAAAGAGTTGCTGAAAATGGGTTGTCTGAAAAACATTCCCATAATCCAGATCTCCTTAACTGGTGAAACTGGTTTAGTTAGCAGAAGACATGGCAGTAAGAACAAAGTTAAAAAAATGTCTTAGACACTATGGTCTACATGATTTCCATGCTTAACTTTTTAAATTCTTCCTGTTCACTGTGGAATTCACAACCCAGAGTGAAATACCTAAGTTAAATGCCTTTGTTAGCCAATGCATGTTTAGGAGCTTTCGCATGCTGTTCAAAAACAATTTAGCATTCAAAGCAGGAAGCTGTCTAGACATTGCAAATAAGAAATACTGAGTATATGTTAATGACTGCCACTATCTGCATCCATTCTAAGTAATCCACCCTTGAAGATGGGTGCCAATTCTGCTTCCTTGAAGTGTGAAGCAGACAAATCTTCCCAGTAGAAGAGCCTCAACAGGAGGGAACTATCTTGCCCAGACAGAAACACTTCTGAGCATGTGAAGAAGTGATACTGTAGGCATTTGGGAAAGATAAGTAAAGAAATGCAGCTGCTTATGGTGTTTACAAGGCCTTTATAGTTAGCCAGGAGGATCATTGATTTGCAGGTATTTCATTTCCCACTGTAAGCATCTGAGTCTTTATGATCTGGCCGCAGGTTATTTTCAACGCTGTTATAGAAAACAGCAGAATGGAACTTGGTTTCTCTGTGGGATATTGTATTAGTCCATCTACTTTAGCAGGAAAATAAACAAGTGTTTATTTAAACAATTTATACATTTGAACATGTATACATTTAAACAACTGTTATAATGGTTGACATCTATCAGGTAATTATGCTATCCAAAAGACATCATTCCCTGGCACTCTCCTTCTCTCTCTGCACAATTCTGTGTGTGCGTGTATGAGAAACAGAGAGAAAGAAAAGGAGATAAGATTGCACCAAAATAGCAATGGAATTCCTTTGAAATGCAAATAGAGGTTGTAGAGAGCTGTTGTTAGTGATATATCGTTTTTCTTCAAACTTCCAAATTTTGGAAGTTTCTGTTTCAGAAACTATTTTCAGCTGTAAAAGGACAAAAAGATTTTATAACAAAGATTTGATGGGTTACAAGCCTTTCAGTTCACCTTTTGCATACCCTGTTAAAATCCGTAGGAAGATTTAATAAATAATATTCTGAATGTGACTTTCAGATTGTAAGACTGATAATAATGGAGAGTTATCCTGAGATTGTATTCCCAAGAGGCCACTTGCTTTCTTATTTCAGTTCCAGTGTCCTTGTGTATCTGATTAGGGCATCTGTTTTAGCTGATTAGTGTAAACTAGCTATATACATTAATAACCTGAGGGAACATTTGAAATGCACATAGAATTGACCGTGACAGGCAAGAAGGTAATCCTCATCTGTTGAGAAAGCTTAGTTGTAGTTGACTCTCTATCTACATGCATGGATATGGCAAAGTGGAAGGCTTTGGGTTATTTGATTATACCATAATTCAGCAATATCTGTCTTTGATCTGTGAGCAGAAACCCCTCATAGTAAAGAATATGATCATGAAAGCAAGATGAAAAAAGGCATTTAAAATATTAATTTTTACTTCATCGTAGCAGAATGTGCTTTTTGTTAGGAAGGGACATTTGACTGCTTTCTCCTGAGTATGAAGTAAAAGAGGGATAGTTACTGTTATGGTACTAATAGTTTTGTGATTAACAACATAATAATAATAATAATCATCCTGCTCAGAGTCATTAACATTTGTGCATAGTCCTTACAGCATATGTTAATTTTATGTGTCATGAAATACATTAACAGCTTGTTTATGACCCACTTCATAAACAAGAAAAAGGCTAATCTCTATTTTTTACTATCACTCTTTACTAAAAACAGAGCTGCGTTTAAGACATGTAAGTAGAGGCATAACAATAAAATCCAGGCCCTTTCTCACTGTTAAGCATTTAATTATTTTATCATTTGATCTACTATCCTGTGACAATTGTGACACTAATAAATATCTTAGCTATAGTTTATTAGGGGATTACTGAAATATGTGATGACTAAACACTGTATTTGTTGGTTCAATGCCTACAATACCTAGAAATGGCAGGAGTAAAAGTTATTTCCTGGTGTACAAATGGTTCTTAGAAGAAATTTTTGAAGGATGTGTTTCATGGGAAATGTTTGGACTGACCTGGAAAAATTTCTTCTATTACTTTTTTTCCTTCTGTACCACTATCATCAACTCTCATCACTATTCATTTAACAGAATACTGTAAGAGATCTTCCTTACATTCTTTAATTCATTAATAGTACTTTTCATTTCTGGAGGAACTACACCAAGAATATGGAGGTGTTACTAAAAAGAACCTGGTGCCTGAATCATTTACCAACACTTCAAAAAAACCCATAAAGTATGTTATTCTTAAAAAGCTGAAAAGCATTGCATTCATAGCAAGCAACTACCTTTGTTTCATGATTTAATTCTTATGTTTTCCTTTAATAAACCCACCTGCACAGCTGCTACCATACCCTTCCCCCTCCATCTAACTTCATTCTCTAGGAAAATTAATGAAATTCCAAAATTTACCATAAAATTCTGTCAAAGCTGTTAATTATCAGCAGATGACCTACACAGATGTATTATGAGCTGAGAGACTGAACATCATAAATACATATTAAATCCAAGTATTCACAAAAATTGAAAATTATTGGCAACCATTGCCTCTTGTATGACAAGTCTCTTTATGGAGGATAAAGAGGATGAAAGACCTGCTGCTTTATCTAATTCAAAGTGAAAATCAAAGTGTATGTGTGTTAGCTGATATAGTGCTATAATTGAACTGATTACCGGTTATTTAAACTGAAACAAATTAGGGTTTAATGGAAAAAGTAAGAATGTAAAAAAGGTGTAATTTTAATGCCAGAGCTTTCCTTCACTGGGCAACCATGTTCTTTTTCCTTCTATTCCACCATCAGTTGTTTTTCCTTCTGCTTAGTACATAATAAAGACAGCATAGTAGACATGAGTTTGCCAGCCTCCAACAGGTGTTAAGGCACAAACATTTAACAGCTGTTCTGCTTGTGGGACACAGCTGCTATTATCAGCTTCCCTTTTCCCACCATGCACTGCTATTTCAACACCCATGAGTAAGTTCTTTAATTTCAAATACCTGTTTTTTGAGTTTGAAAGGGTTAGTGTCTTATAGCTATTTCATCCTACAAACTAGATGAGCACATGGGAACCAATTTGGGAAAGGAAGAAAAGAAAACAGCAGAAAAATGAAAACACAAATATTATGAAAAAGCAGTTTTATCTTGAGAGTGTTTGTAGAACAGAGATTTTTGTGTCTTTACAATGTGTGTGTGTAACAGAGCTTACAGACGTCTTTGTGTGTGGAGGATTCTAGGATGCAGAAATAATATAATTTCCATACAGATGCAACTGTTGTCAGCCTCAGACCAGCTCGTTCAACCGAATAAATTTATTAGGAGTGGAACCCTTTCTGTTTCCCTACATTTTCAATTTTTGCATTGAGGGTGTAGCTTGTTGCTGGAGTAAAGTGAAGTGCATTGACCTGTAAAATGTGCTAATTTCTCCATCTCAGGTTTATCCACAGAGAACTTGCCCATGTCACTTCAAGGACAGCCAAATATAATAAATCAGAGTATTTTAAAATATGTCTTTAATTTGGAAAAATGGGCAAAGTCTATGTGGAATTTTGAAGATTATGATGGAACTGGAGAAGATTCTTCTGAATCTTACTATTGCTACTTCCACGGCATCAGACATATTACCAGGATTATCAAAGGTTGTAGGTAATTTTTAACCATGAGTACTGAAACAGTAAAAAGTCGTCACTGCTCATGGCAGTATGGCAGCCTCTACTGTTATTAGTGCAAGCCTCTGTCTTTATCACTGAAAGATATGAATATACTGTATTAACAGCATACATTGTCTAAGATTACATCTAGTACTGTCCTTGAGAACTAATCCATTAAAAAATGCTTTGGTGTCCCGCTGTAAACTGCAAAGTTTCTTAAATATACAAGAACACAAGAGAAAATATGGTTCCTTAGGCTCAAATGATGTTGATATCACTTCATAAACATCTAGTTAAGGGAATATAAATGGTAATACTACACTAAAATGTTATGGAAAAGGCAAAACTCTTTACACTTTCCTGAAGAAATATTTTCAGCTTTTTTTCCCTTTTTTCCTAACATTTTAATTTTAGCCTGCCTAATCAGAAAGATACTTTTTGTAGAAACATTTCAGTAGCTTTTGTGGGATATAATTGCGTGAATGCTGAAGTTACATTTTTTCACTTCAGGAAAAGAAAAATCTTCATCTCTGAACATGTTTTATGTGAAAGGATATTCCTGAGCTTTAATCCACAATAAGGTATAGAAATGCTAACATAACTATTTTCTACATTACTGTTTTTCCTTATCTTTTTTCATATAATTTTTTTTTAATTGTTGGGCAAATTACAAGTTACAAATTATGACAATTATAAACTAAAAGGAAGGTGATTATTAGTTCACCCCACCAAAACTAAGAAACCCCTTGTCTCTTCATCTCTTTTTCTCTTTTACATTATTTACCCGCACACTTTCTCTCATTCATTTTTTGACCCAGTGAAAAGTGAGTTCATTTCATGGGAATTTTCTTTCATTTCAGAAAAAGGGAGGAAACAGTTGCAGATCTTAATTGGGGACCTGGAAACTCTATACTTTCTTGGACAATTTTATTACAGATTCTTTGTCTGCATAATCATTTGCAAACCAGCAGAAAAATTTCATTCTTACAAAAGCTAACGTATCATAGCAGGACAATCAAATTAAATGGGGCTACTCTAAAAAAGGTTTTAAAGTATAAGCATTTTACTCTTCTGCAGGTTTCCTCAGAGTTGCAATGCTCAATGTGGAACACAACCACTGAAATGGTTGTAACAACTGAATGTACAGTTAATATCCTCAAAGGTGTGCTGCGTGCAATATAGACCAAATACTCTACACATCTATATTACTGGTGGTCATTGAATCCTGCCAGAGTGCACAATGTTGGAAGAAATGTGGAAGGCACATTCCTCACCCAGAAGAATATGCAGGAATAAATATGATTTCTGGAGAATCTGAGGGGTTAATGAAAATGAGGTGGAGGAGACTAGTTTGTAAGAACACAGATAGTAGGGAAGAATATGTAGAACAAGCACTGGCAGCCCTTTAAGGTTAGTGCAGTTTGCTTTTACTTTGAAACTAGAACTGAGATGTAGGAACTTAGAAGAAGTGGGGAAAAAGCAAGGTGTCATGGAGCATGATAATGGTGTATTTTGTCACTTCCAAGAAGCTTTGCCACCAAGATTCTGGCCCTGCACCAAATTGTGTGTCTCATTGTTGATGTAAAGAAAGAGTTGTGAGCAGTCAATACTTGTACAGAGTTCTGGTTCTCTCACCTAAATACCGCAGAAATGGAAAAGATTCTGAGAAGGACAGAAAGGATGATCTAAGATAACGAATAGTTTTTGCAAGAGGAACTGATACTTCAGCCCGGGAGAAAGATGATTTAAGGGAGATGTCATAAATGTCTACAAAATTATGAATAACATGGACAGTGTGGCCAAAAATCACTTGTTCACTTTTTCTTCCAGTATGAGTGCATGCACCCAATATAGACAATAGGAACCAGGTGTAAAAAACCCCACAGAGGAGACAGTTCCTAATGAAGGAGATAGCACCTGTATGCCACAGACAAAAAATGGTTGTGCATACTAGGCATTTATATGACTCTCCAGGGAGACTGTAGAACTATTTGGAAGAGATAATATATATGGGATATGAAATACAGAAACTCTATGCTGGGGAATCCTAGAATGAAAATAGCTAAAAATCAGTAGAGTACTTGAGAGGGGAATTACATAGTTGTGCACTGTTTTCACTCTTGCAGAGGCAGACATTTATTGTCAGGGCTAGAAATCAGATATTGGGCTAGTTAGGCCCTTTTCTGATCCAGTTTTGTATTCTTACAAGGTGGAAAGGGAGAAAAAGGAAGGGGCACAATAAACCAGGGAAATTGTAATAAGTACTGTCATCTCATTAGGTGTGTAGGAGGACATGAGAACTGAAATGTAGGTGGGAAGAAGCAGTGTTGTGACAAGCCTTAAAAGTGAGGACAAAAAGTTAGAACTTTCCTGCTAAGAGAAACCAGGAATTGGCTGTAAAGAGGAACTAACTCAGTAAGTGTGGCAAGAAAATAATATGTTTTTGACAGCAGCAAGTTTGATGCACTGAAAAAGAGCAAATTGGGATGCAGAGGATTGCAGCAAGTGTGGTGTATCACACACATGAGGGAATAATTTTTTGCAAGAGAAGATGGAGATCTTGAGGTGAGTTGCTACTAATCATGCCACTTCCTGTTAAGGTTTCTAGGTAGTGAAATCCAACAGGCACTTCTTGTATTGCTATTAGACTATTAAACCTGGGAAAACCATGTGTTTGATTGTTGTTTCATAACAGAATTAGGACTTGCTATATTTGTAGGAAATAGTAGAATTATGACTGGTAATCAAGATGAAATCACACCTGCAGGTTTCTTTCTGATGAAGACAATAGGAAATACATAGACATACTTACTGAAAGAGTAAAAAATGTAAAATGACAGTGATATATTTTGACCTTTTGCATTCTCTGATTTCAAACATTTGTTCATCAGGATTTCTACTATACAAGAGAAGCTAGAAATACTGGAGAGTGCCTGTAAGAAAGAGTTGGAGAAAAAAATGTGAGCAGTGTCACATGTCTTATTCTGGTGTTATAATATTCTGAGAATTAATACAAATTGATTTTGGGTTATGATTTTTTTTTTTTTTTGCTGAGGTGAAAAATTTAGTAGGCTCAGAGAATTAGGCTTTGAAGGTACACATATAGCTCAAATAGAGATTTAACAGCTTTACTTTTTGCTAGTATAAATTTTCAGCTTCTGAGGAAAAAAGCTAATTTTCATACTTTAATATTGGTGGCAATTAAGAACTTGACTACTAAAAATTAATTTAAAACTTGTATGCCTTCCAAATAATGTTCTATAATTGACCTTTACTTCTGTTTTGGGGCTTCTTTAGCTAAATAGCATTCAAAATGATGGACATCTTACAATTTATCATTATTTTATAAATACCTATACAAGCATGCTTGTTTAAGAAGCGGTAGTGTTTACTTGAAGCACAAACCAGGAAACTGTAGTCTAATGTATATTTGTCTATCCATTGTTTTAAATATAATTAAAAAAAAATTACCTTTTCTTCTGGAGCTTTTTTGGTTGTCTGGCTCTGTTTAAAGTGCAGATTAATACAAAAGTCACTAAGGGCTTGGTTTGCTGGAAAAACAGCTTCAGGAAAGATATATTCTTTTTTCCCCCAAATATTCTTGAAGATGTAAAGAGAGGCTAAATTTTTGGCTTGCTATGGCAATTAGTCATCTGTTTTGACCATTTAAACCTCTGTAACACCTTTGTATGGAAGTCACGTTTGATAACCAGCCTGATAACCTTGTACAATGGAATGACAAGGGGAAGCAGTGGATATTGTCTATCCTGACTTCAGGAAGGCTTTCAGCACTGTCTCCCATAAGATCCTCATAGGCAAGCTATTAAAGTATAAGCTGCATGAGCAGAATCACTCTCATAGTGATTTCTGATGTTCAGTGTTTCCTCACAGTGATTCCTGATGTTCAGTCAGCCTCCTGTGTTTCAGTTTGTGCCCATTGCATCTTGTCCTGTTACCTGGCACCACTGAAAAGATCCTAGCTCTGTTCTTTTTTCACCTTCCCTTCAAATATTTATATATATATTGGTGAGATCCCTCTTGAGCTCTCTCTTCTCCAGGCTGAACATTCCCAGATTTCTCAGCTTTTCCACACAGGTGAGGTGCTCCAGTCCCTTCATCATCTTAGTGGCCCTTTGTTAAACTCTCTAGTATGCCTGTGTCTCTTGTACTAGGGAGCCCAGAACTGAACACAGTATGCCAGGTGTGGCCTCCCCAGTCCTGAGTAAAAGGGAAGGATCTGCTGGCAGCTTGTCTCCTAAGGCAGCCCAGGACACTGTTGAGCTTCTTAGCAGCAAGGGCACACTGCTGGCTCGTGGTCAGCTTATTGTCCACCAGGATCCCCAGGTTCTTTGTTGCTAAGCTGCTTTCCATCTGAGTGGCCGCCAGCACGTACTGGTGGCTGGGGTTGTTACTCCTCAGTTGCACTTCCCCTTCTTGAACCTCATGAGGTTTCTGTCAGCCCATTTCTCCAGTCTGTTGAGGTCTCTCTGGATGGCAGCACAGCCCTCTGGCCTATAAATACCTCCTCCCAGTTTGGTGTCATCAGCTGACAGGCTGAGGGTACATTCTGCCCCATCATCCATCTCATTAATGAAGATGTTAAACAGGATTCGACCCAATATTGAGACTTGCGGTACACCACTAGTTGCTGGCCTCCAGCTAAACTCCTTTACCTCCACTGGATTCCAGTTAGACTCCTTTACTCCATTACCTCTCTTTACCTAAAAAATTATCCTGTGTTTTACATAAGAATATATACTTATTGATAAAGCAACATTACACTGTGGAATCTATTCAGTAAAACAAGCAATTCCTTCAGTGGTTGGTGTGAATACTTGAAACTGAGAAATAAACTGGAATACTGTGGTCTGTATCTGAATTTATCATAAGATGTACAAATTTCTTCCAGCTAAGATGTTTCTTACCTTTGACATTTTCTTTAATGCAGGAGAAATTTTCCTGTGGATTGACAGCTCCCGGATCTTGTTACATTTGAAAATCATTCACAGCATACTGAATATCCAGCAAATTAGTGGTGCTTGCCAGTCATTTATGAGACTAAAATAATGAGTGCTGTTGTTTCAGAATAAGATAAAGCTGAACATGGGTACTGTCAGCCAGCTCTGAAGTATACAGTTGGAATAAACTCAAGAGTTTTGGCAAAAGGCTTGTGATACGAAGGTCTTCAGGGAAAATATGATTAAGTATTCAGGTTACTTTCCCAACCCAAATGGTTGTTCAGTGTGGATAACAGAAGCAATAAAATACTTAGTTTAGGTCTTATGTAGTCAAGTATATGCATTCAGCTACATTTATTTATATTTTTAATCCTTCTCAACCCTACCTAAATTCATAGTTCTAAGAATACAGTAGTAAACTACAAAAATAGATTGTGGGTATATACTGTTACTTCACTTGATCTTAACATTACTTCATTCTCCTTTGTAGATAGCTAATGTTAGATAGTACTTGCCAAGTTCCTTTCATGCCAGAAATTCTCAAACACTTAAAAAAGCTAGTGTAGTAGAGAGGTTGCATATTAGATCACCTTTCGTCCTATTCACAATTGTGTAGAGCACTCTCTTTCTGATTAATCCTTCCGCAGAGTTTGCAGCCATTGGTCATACAAAAACTATACCATGAATTCCATTTCAAAGGTGGAAGCAAAGAGAAGACACAGTGATGTTTTACCAGCCAGTCTACCATTGGTTTGATTGCTTGAGAACTGCCACCGCAGTTCTTCATAACCTCAATATATAGACTTGAAAGAATAAGGCACACACGGCTCTAGTGAGAACTTTGTTACAGGAAAAAAATTTGCAGCTTTTAATGTTTTCTCTGTCATTTGTGCAAAGCTGGTTTTGTCAAACGACACACAAACACTCAAATTATTTATTCCATGATACACATTTCTTTAGGAAGATAGCTTTAAAAGGACCATCTCCTACTGCTGTTATTCAGACTTCTTTTCAGTCCTTGACAGAGGATTATGAAAGGATAGAGCTGCTAAAACAGATGATATTCCTTAGCCAAAACCTGATAACAGAAACTGACTTCTTGTCACTATCCGTGGCATCAGATAATTCTTGATTTATTGGCCTACAGCTCAGCAAATTATTCCTGTGGCTGCAGGATGCACAAGTCTCTGTCTACATGTACCTGAGGCCAGTTGATGTAATGCCCAAATGCCACAGCATGTGAGAATATATTGAATGCCTCCTGTATTCATTTAGTTCCAGGACATGTAATCTGTTCTGTGATAGGTGCCAAATGAACTTAAAATACTGTGTTGTACTGCAGAAATTTTTTTCTAGCTCTAATGAAGTAAGTTTATGTAAGACTTTGAAGAGTTCTGCCCAATGTTTTTGTCCTTATTATTGGTAATAATGATAATAAAAATAATAGGAGTTATAGTTTGAGCATTAACTAATAGAGAGATGTTTGATTGTGGAGCTGGTTAAATTATAAGATGCGCTGGAAGCTTCATAGGTGATAGACTAAAGTAATGATTAGGGGTCCCGTGGAGAGAATTTATTTGGAGGCCAGAAATGCAGAAGATGGATTGAGGGAGAAAATTGTTCATGTGCCAGAAAATTATTTGGTAAGCCTGGGAGAAGAGAAAGGATGAATTGCTGGCAAATTAACTGAAGGACAGAGAGAGGTGTTGAAAGGGAAGGAGAAGGTAGATCAAAAGAGACAAAGACTCTTGAGTTGTTGGATCTCCGTTACCAACAATGACCTGGATAGATGATGGAATGATGGTGTCATGACCTAAAGGGTTATCTGGCCTGTGGGTTCATAGATATGATAACTATAGATTTCTGTAATACACAAGGACACTATGTGGTGCTTATGGACAGTGTTTAGTGGTGGACTTGGCAGTGTTAGGTTTACAGTTGGACTCAATGATCTTAAAGGTCTTTTCCAGCCTAAACGATTCTATGATACAGAGGCTTTACTCTGTCCATTTCTCTACTTTATTACAGATTACCTCAAATACAAAAAAAATCACCACTTGCAATATACCTGGTTGCTGCTATTATTTACTGCTACCACACTGCTGATTAGTGCTATATTATTGATGTATGATATGTGTGATTTCTATACTTATATATATGTATAGAAAGCTATTATAAATTACTATCAATAATCAATAATGTGGTAGCAGTAAAAAATAGCAGCAACCAGTTATATTACAACAATCAACATAACAGCAACAACCAAACAGGTATATACTATTACAGGTTACTATAAACTTATCATTAGTGAACAAACTTATCAATAATATGACACCAGATATACTTATGATAAATTACTTATATGGGTATATATAATACCAATATCAAGTGAATTATACAGATTTCAGAAGGGGCCAGACCCTACCAAAGGGGAAACCCAGCTGATCCCAGAGGGGGACCCAAACATCCCAGAGGTGGGAAGACAAACCTACAAAAACTAGGTCCAAAGAGGGAACCAATAAGATAATAGACAGTCTCATCTCAAAAATGGTCATGACAGGAGTCTAATGCCAGCCAGGCATCCCCAGGGGGAGTCCAAGCTCTTGCAGAAAGTTTGTGTGCAATTCAACCTGCTTACGAAAAGAAAAGTATATGTAGCATTGGAAGTTCTCAGAGGCTCCATTCTGGATAAAAATTAAGTCCCTTTTATATCATAGAGATAAGAGAGCAAAGGACAACGCAGCTTCAACCTGCCAGTAGGTGCTGTTAATTTCTATTTTTCAGCTGTAACAGCCAATGATGATGATGTTTTCTGTTCTTTCAGAGCCATTTTATTTTTCTGGACTGTTACCACTTTTCTACATGATATGTTGCCGTTAGTGGTTCTTGGTTTTGTGGTTATTCATGGCAGCTCTGGACGTCTCTGCTTTCTGGGTATCGAAAGTGTACTTTGAAGATGCACTTCTCAACGATGTTTCTGGTTCCAAAGCCTAGTTCCCAGGCTGGGAGGAAATTTCTCAGTAGACATTTTCTTCTGTTCACTTATTTTCTCCTTCTAACCAGGCTACCTTTATGGCTGCTCACATCAGACGGCAATAGGGCTGGGAGCTCTCTTTGGCCCTTGGGCAAGCAGAATTTTTGTGTTCACAGCATCGCCTCCTTGTCCTTGCTAATGCCCTGCCACTCATTCTTATTCCTAGTTCTTCACACTTAGCATGGAAACAGAAAATGGGTGGCAGTTCCAGCTGCAAGCATCTAGAACAATACAGAAATAATGGGAGCAGCACGGGGAGGAGGCATTAGAGAGCGGAAGGACCTTTTTAGCTGGATGGCCCTTTACTATTCAGCAGCTTTTCTCAACTCCCTGTGCTGTGATGTCATGCATGGAAGATGAACACTAGAAAAAGCAGGAACAGAAGTCAACAGGGAGTAAAACTGCAAAGCATTGTCTCTCCCACCTTTGAGGAGAAAACAAGATAGGAAAGAAGTGAAAACACTCAACAGAGTCCCAATTTTTGTCAGCCTTGCTTCAAGCCAATGAAATTCAATGTGATTTAGTTATGAGCTCATTAACATGTGAAAACAATTTGGTTAGAATTAAAATCTGAAAAGAGGAAAGAACATGAAGAAAAGAGTCCAGACAGGCATAGTAAATATTAAGTTATACATACAGTTTAGCTCCAAAAATATTTATAAGGTAAGCCAGAATAAAACCAGGTTTTCCACATGTACAAACTGCCAGTGAAAAAACAAAACCACCTTTAATTCAGGCATGACTGTGCTTTTCAGTAATTCTTTCATTGTGACTAGAGTTAACTAGAAGTTTTTGCGTAGAGTTTGTCTTGTTGACACCATATCAGTCTCAATGATATATTTGAATGAGGTAATAAAAATTCAGATTCGACACAGAATTTGTGTTATGTGACAGACATCACCCTGTTGTGGGCTTGCAAAATAGCCTGTGAAACTTAAAGTAGTGGAATTCAGCACCCAGTGAAGTCATCGTCTAGCCCCAACATCAAGGCCAATTTACAAAATCTTTTCTATCTTGGTATTTGTACCATATTGCTTATGATTGCTGTGTAGAAGTAAAAAAAGTGTTAAATGAAGAAATACATAAAAAGTTTTGAATATCAAATATACTTGAGAAATTTGATCTTAATTCACAAATAGAAAAAGTGAAATTTGATTAATAAATTATTTGTTATGAATAATTCACTGAGTTCTAATTTAGAGTTAGCTGGCTTTTTCTTTACAAATGAAGAGCGAACAGTAGACAGTGATTTGTAATTTAAAGGGTTTTTTAAAAGTTTGATATTATTTCTCACTGTCTCTTTATTTTGTCCTCTGTCTCCTCACAATTATTTTCATTAGCAGACAGCATGCAATCTTGCCTCTGGCCATAAGCACAGAAATTAGGGCCAATGTATTATTTACAGAGGTTGAACAAGTCTTCTTAGTGTGGGTAGAGAAATGGTACAAAGCACCATCTTTTGCCTTCAGAAAGGCAAGCATGAATGCTGAGCATGAATCAGATGAACTTTTAAATATGAAACTTTGCCATACTGAATCCCTAGTCACAATTAAAAAAAAACCCACCTCCTCTCACAGCAAGTTGAAAAGGGTTTTATTAAAAAAGCACACTGTACACTGAAGTAAGACTGAGATTGTCTTACCTTTTAAACATATTAATAAGATTTTAAATGTTCACATTTCCTCTGACCTCTGGATAAACAGAATGAACAATCTGGCCAGCTGCTCTGCACTGTATTTTACAGTGTTAGAACAAAGGAACTAAGGTGCACTTGATGTGTGAAAATAACAAATAACTATAGAATGCATCTGGAAAATGTGATATGAAGGTTAAAGTCAAGTTCACCACAGGAGTAGCTGAATTTTGACAGAGTCAAATAATTACATCTTTCTCTGTTTCTCTGTTGTGTATATATAACATCCAAAATTGATTACATACAAAAATGTTAAGATTTCAAGGTCAACTACTCAAGACCTGGGTAATTCCTGAAAAAAGAATCCATATAAGCTTAAAAAAGACCCCTTGAGTGAATGCTTTATGGCATAGTTTGCAATTAAAAATTACTTTTTTAATAGGAAGCTTCTAGCATTGGGGTGTGAATCTGCCAATATCAGGAGAGCAGTATCATTTATGCTACAGGAGTGTGCAGACATGCACAAGCTGTCAGCTCTGTTCCAGCCTTCCACAGGTTCCAGGCCCTTCTGCTCCTTCTGCTCCTTCTGCCCTTTTCCCCTTTTCCTTTTCCTTTTCCTTTTCCTTTTTCTTTTCCTTTTCCTTTTCCTTTTCCTTTTCCTTTTCCTTTTCCTTTTCCTTTTCCTTTTCCTTTTCCTTTTCCTTTTCCTTTTCCTTTTCCCTCTGCTTCTCTTTCCTCTCCCATCTGACTGTTTCTGCCTCGGTTGCCTTTGATTCTGGTTTTGTTTTTTTTAATCCCCCCTCGGGCTTCCTGCCTGTTTTCTCTCCCTTTTCTATTTGTATTAACCTTCCCACTGCTTTTGACCTGAAGTCCCTTTTTGCTCCTGTCTTAACCTCCTTCTCACCCACATCACCCTTTCTCTCTCTCTTTACCTTTACTGCTAGATGATACTTTGCTTAGTTATTGTGGTTGTCCTGGGGGTCAAGTTATTACTGTATAGTACCATTCCTGCCCTGCTGAAAACAAACAAAAAAAATGCTACACGTCTCTCTCCAGTTTATGTCCATGAAAGTGATAACAGTATGAAGAAATGTCACTCTGCAGTAGGGTCACTGGTGTCAATGCAGGAAGAGAGCCCTTCACCCAATGTAACAACTTGTGAATGGTGTTTGGTATAAAGGGAGTCCCTCCATACATTAGGGGCTGGAAAAGTGGGAAAGGAAATCAGGGAGTGTGACCTTTTTTTTTCTTTTTTTTTTTCTTTTCTTCCCCCACAGTGATTCCATTATTGGTAAAGCAATCTCTTGTAACATCACTGCTGTCTGTGGTGACACTTTCCTGTCAGGTAGACAGATAATTTTTAAGAAATACTAGTAGCTCCTGAGACCTTATCTCATAGTGACATTTCTAATTTGCTTTTGCACCTCATTATGTATCCTTATTTATATCAGATATCTGGTCTAGTAGCAGATTTTTGCTTACAGATCGCTGAAAATGTTGTTGCCAGGTGACATCAGTGGCTTCCTAGTTGTTTGTTTGGTCCTTGTTACTCCTCGAGGAGCGTAGGGCTGCAACAACACTATCCCACCGAACCCGGTGGGATAGTGTTGTTGCAATTTCTGTAGCAGATTTTGTTTTTTACATGATTGGGTTGTTATCCCAAAACAAAACCCCAAACCTGGAGGGCCAGGGTGCAACATTTTAGTCTGGCCCGACAAGGCACGCAAGCCACCACACCATGACAAGGTAAGTTGCACCAACTAGTGGTGGTGTGGCTTCCTAGTGCTAGCCTATAATTTGCTGAGGCAAAATCTTGATCAGAGTCCATGTCTGAAACCCTTTTTCTCTAAACGCAACTCATAGGAGTCACAGTAGAGGGAATTTACCATGAGATTTTTCAAGTTCTACAGTAGAGAAAACTGCTGGAACTGTTCCATTATAAGGTTTCCATGTCAGGTTTGGCCTTACTGGCAAAAAGAGGTAGTTTCAATTTAACGTTTGTCTCCCACAAATAAAACTTCAAAAATATGTGCAAAACTTCATGGAAAGCCAGAGCTTTTTTTTTTTTTTTTTTTTTTCTTTCTGTTTGCATGTAATGAATTTGCATTATTGTTGTTTTGCTTCAAAAGCTCTTTAACTTGTATGCATCTGGTCACTAGTTTTTTACACCCATATATTGTTCCGAGAGTCTTCACTGGCACTGCAGAAATCTAATTTTCTCCTTACTGGCTCTTACTGTCTTATTGTGGTCTCCTCTAAAAAAGGCAAGTCTCTTTACGTTATGAGTTCAATTTTGTGATTCAGTGTTGCACACCATATTCATTGGGCATCTCTATGTTGTATTATTCTCGGATGACTGGTCTTGACAACAAGTTTATCCTCCCGAGGGAGCTCTTCCTTGCCCATGCTAGTAAGTTCTATGTTGTGTTGGACATCCCTGTACACCTTTGTTGTAGTAACTTGTTAACACCTTGCTATACTAAATAACACCTGTGGTATGTCTGTTTTACGGATTTTTTTTTTTTTTCAAACTTTAGTCCAAGAGCTCCAGCTTTTTTCTAGAAATGTCTATTGTGTGTGCTTATAGACATCTACTGTTTTTCCTTCACAATTAAAATGGAAGGTCAGTGAACTTTACTGCCTTCTATGCAATTAAAAATTGGTTATATTTTCCTGTGAATTACCTTGGGTATTACCTGAAGAAACTGTTCCCCAAAACAGATGTTGAGAGTCTGCAAATGAAAACTTTGTGTTTCTGTTTCATTGTCCAGAACTCTGCTGATTCATGGAGCCTAGGAAAATACTTGGCATGGAACATCTCTTGCAGAATTTTCTACTCACAAGGAGTGGAAACACTTTTATCTTTTCACACCTATATTTAGCAATATTTTAGCATATTTTGAAGCCAAAGCTTCACTCTTTTTTTCCTCATTGCTTCCTTCCTTTGCTTTCACTAATGTGACGAACTAGCATAAAAGCCTTTTTTTCTTTTTCTATTTGCTCTATAATTCCCAAAGAAGTGAACCTATCCAATTTCTTTTTTTAGCCTTTCCTTGAAGTCAGAAGAATTTTCACAGGGGCAGAAAACTGGGTGCCTTTAGCTTTACTTTATGCTTTATTGACACCTTCCCATTTTCTGAGAGCAATTACTCTTTGAACTTGTCCACAGTTGAGGAATCAGTTCTATCAGTGAGAACAACCTCTAGTGAAAACTGTGGACATGACATGTTTTGAATCCAGTAATTGGTACTTTTCCTCAGCGCTCTTATAAATTGAATACATGCTCTTCCTCAAGCATTTGACACAAATGTTTCAGAAAGATAAGCCTTTGAGCCTTGAGTTTCACCTGTTTCCTTCCTACTGCCCAGTTTTGGGTTTTTTTTCAGTACTAATTCACTGTTACAAACATAATGGTATTCATCTGCGCCAAACTTACTAGACTCCTTGTTCTGCTTCAACACTGCCTGCAGCTTTTTTGAAGAGTTCCTCTGAACTAACAGCTCTCTTGTTAACTGATTTGTCCGTGCTGTGGATGCTCTGGTGGGGTTTGTAAAATGATACATTTCAGTGTAGTTCTTTCATCCTTCTCCAAATACTGTGTATTGTCTTCACTGGCGATTGATGTGCAGATCCATGTACTGTCATTTTGTGAACTCTGATTCTGAGCACGGCATGATTTTTGCGTCTCATGTCTTTTCTTGTAGTATTTGGATTCTCTAGGGTTATTGTTCTTCCTAAGCGATAGCCTGGAAGAGATGACATCTTTGAATCGCTTATTGTGGATGGTTTGCCAAAATTTAATTCTGTGTTTTCTAGCAGACACACTTGGGCTATTTTATCTTAGATGCAAACTGGGTTCATGTTTCTTATCTGGGACTTAGCTCTGTAAAATTGCAGCACTGACTCTTGCCCTCAGATCATTCACAGTCTTCTGCATTCTGTTGAGTGTTTCCTTCTTCATCAGATGACAGTTTTCCCTAAGTGTTGTTCAAGCTTTCTCCATTTGTCCCTACATTTCTGGGTGCCAACTCAAAAGGATTCTTAATCCCCTCCCTGATTCCACTCATGGTTTATTTTTCCCCCAGTTTATTTTCTTTTTGGTCCAAGCAATGTTCAATGATCATTAATAATAAAAAGCAAGAGAAATAATTTCTCCCTTTAGAAGCCTGTTCTAATTTTGTGTAACATTAAAGACCACAGTAGATCTGTTTGTCTCCTGGCTTTATTAAAGGTACATATTCTTCATGGTAGTCTTTCTGCTTTAAGGCCTAATGTATAGGCACATGTTGGTTGTGGTAGAAGAGTCCATGCCAATTTCCTGGAAAGCTGGTTAAGTACCATCCCTGTAGGAAACAGTGACAGTAATTTTTGGAGGTCCTTGCAGCATCATGGAAACACGAGAAGATGGAGCAGACCCAACAATGATTTCTATCTTTAGAGCATTTATGTACCTACATATAATTCTTAGAAAAGCATTTATAAATTGTATTTGTAAATGCCTTTTTCAGACGTTTCAGATGTTGACATTTTCACCAAATATGACTTTCAAATGTTGATTACTTGGCCAAATATGGTTGTTAGTCATGTAAACAACAAAATACTTTCCTGGATTTGTTTAGTCTATACTACCACTAATCTTACCATATTTCAAGCCATTACATAAAATGAGATGATGGAAAATAATTCCTCAAACTTTTAAGAACATTTTGCACTTGATCAATAAGGCTATTGAAAGAGCCAACTACAATTATTATAGTTTATATGTGCACAAATTAAATTCCCCCACTGCATCTGTCAGAAATGACAGATTTCATGCAAATACTACTAAAAATTACCTCAAGGGCAACAGAAAACAGGAAAAAATAATTCAAAAAGTGCAATTTTCAGAATGATATGCCTGACAAAAATGCAGGTTAAGAACTATCATAGAAACCTGAAGCATAAGAGATTCTTCAGAGTCTGATGGAATAACTAGCATGAATTTGCTCCCTTTCTAACTGACTTAATAGTGGGCTATTACAGAATAAGATCTGTAATGAGAGATGGAAGAGGAAAAGAAAAAGAAAAACTTAAAGTACAAATACAGAGCTAAAACATTCTAGAAGGAAAACAGAGTACATTATGAAAATAGAGATTAACCCCAGCAGAAAATGAGTTCTTTCCTTTTGCCATTCAATGCTTTGATTAATGGTAGAAATGAAAAAAAATAAAAAAAAATCTGTCTATGAACTAGAACTTGTGTGGAAGCTGTTCCAAATCTGCAAATCCAAAACATTTGGGTTACTTACATTATAATAATTATAATTATCTTGGGTTTGTGGGTTTTTCATTTTCCTCATCAAACTTGTTTATCTTGCTGATAGATCTAAGGACCATGATGCACATGATTCTCCCAACTATGCAGTATTATTAATAAGAAATACCAAACCAATGCACATGTGGGTGTTTGGATTTCTGCTCCTTGAAGCAGACTATCCATTGTGTATGGACCTGTCACTCCTGATTATGGCAAGTAGTACTCCTTTAGCTGTCTCTAATAACACATTATCTGACATTTTTAATTCATGCACATATTCTTGTGATCAATATTCAGAGACTTTTATGTTAGGACAAGATCCACTAGGGGTAGAATGAAAAGTAATATTGAAAATTTTAATAATGTTATTATGTAAATAAATTGCTCACCATTAGCTGGAATCTGGTCTATAGCATTTCATCTGAAAATAGATATTCCAGATGTGGTGAAACTAAGGCCAAATAAAATCATGAGGGTAATGGAGAAACATCAATCTAAAACAAACAAACAAACAAAAAGTGAAAAAGGAGGTTATTTTCCTCTTGAGAATAAAATCACAAACCCTAAAGGACAGAAAAAACCCTGGAAAATAACAGATGCTAAAGAGCAGGGAAATCCGATCCTTCTTTCTGTTTTATTATATAAGAGTATCATAATCACTAATGTAACTGAAAGGAAGCCATTTAAAAAAGAATTAATAGTCTTTTCTAGCAATTCCATTATTTAATGAATACTATTTAATTCTACAAGTAATGATGCTTTAGAATTAAAGTGATCTAAAATAAGGGGATTCTAGGTGGAATAAAGTCCCAGGCTCAAAGAAGCAAGTTTGCTTCTTAGGCTTTAGGGTGGAACTTTCTTTAGAAGGAAGTTCTAGTAAATCAGCCTTGTACAGGATTTTCATACCCTCATCAAACGCACCTAATGGCATCCATTATCTGGCACAGGATATAGTACTAGGTAAGTTGTATATATATTCCAGAATGGAAATGTTTGTATTTTAACATCATCATCATAGGGAAAGGAAAATTTTACTTGACTTCAGTGAGTTTGGGTTTTATCCTCAGTTTTGAAATTCTCATCACTATTGCAAAGTTATCTTAAGAAATATTTTCACACAGTTGTGTCTTCAAAATTGTAAGTCCTAGACAGGTAGCAAAAATAAATAAATCATGTAACACATTCCTCCTTTTTGTTTCTTCCCATTAAACTTAGCTCTCTCCATTGGGAAGTCTGTTAGCATTCAGCTGAGTCTCTGCAGTTTCTGTACCTGGTTCTTAAGAGAACTGTAAGTCTTTCATGAAACAAATGTCTCTTTTCTGCATAGAACTAGGAAAATGAATTATTCCCTACAACCGCCTTCAGAATTATTGGCCTAAACAGAGCAGTGTAGCCTTTGTACTTTGACTTCAAAGTTTCAACTTTTCTGTACTATCTTCTTTTTAATATATGGCCCTTTCTACCATGGGCTTAGTTTCTTCCCCTCCCCCCTCCCCTACCCCTGTTTTGGAAGCACTTAACTGATTGTCTAGCCCTTCAAGGCATTCTGTCAGAAGTTCATCATACTCACCAGAAATGTCCTTATTACTAAGAGTCTAATCAATCACTAGGCTTTTCCATTGAAATAAAATATTGAGACTTTTCCACTGAAATAAAAGATCCAGACTTTTTGAAATTGGATGGATTATATTAGACATTTGGATGCCTATTTCGATACTTACTGAAGGGACCTAACTTTTAAAAAATTCATGTATTCATTGTCTCCCAGTAAATTCTTGAATACTCTGATAAGATTTCTTGGCTGATGATTTTTTGTCCATCAAAAAAAGCAACAATGATTATCTGACAACAAATCAAGGTAATGTAGCCAGAGGAGGCCTGTTCATTACTTTGCTTCATTCTGATGTCCAGCAGAAGCTTGAGGCTATTTCCTGTGATCAGGCTCCATTTGAACCCGTTAGTTCTTAAAATTTGAAATCCAAATCTGAAAATCTATAGGTAACCACATGGCAGTCATGAAATACCAAGAAATCTTCATAACCTGTTTTGTTGCTGAGTGAACAAAATGTCTCTTATTATAGCTAAAGTAGATTTCAGGTAGTGGGTTTATAAATCCTCACTAGAGTTAACATCGCTAATTCAAAATTCTATCAAAAGCAGAATAGGAAAAAGTTGTATTCTGGCAGAAGAATATTAGTTTTTTGACCATCCTAATAAGATGATGTGGTTGAACAAGCTGGTAGAATACAATAGATTTGTTTCCATGTAAATAGTGAAATCTCTTATTGCACTTAATGAAAAGTTTACAAATACTTTTAAAAAACATTTTGTTTTCTCAAATGGGAAAAGTAACTGTTTATCTATGAATCTATGTATAGCTCTTTTGTTTACTTGAAAATACTAGTTCTACAGGCAAGGTGCTATTTAGCCAATCGTATTTTTTTTAAAGTATCATTATGAAGAGAAAATTTATGAATTTTAAATCTTAAATTTCTGTGTCTTTAACAGGCAAGGCATTAATAGATAAATGAAATACTTTTTTCCCCTAAAATTTTATATTAACAGATCACAGCCCATTGTTAGTGAATTTTGAAAAGTAGCAGTTTGGAATAGCTATTTATTATCAGCACTATTTTTCAAAGGATTCACTATAAACAAAAGTTAAGCATTAACATCAGTAAATCAGTTGAGTTAATCTTCAGCTTTGTTTATGTAGCCATTTTGGTGCTGTAATATAATTCACAGCTGTGTAAATAATGATGTTCATAAATACCAGTCAGTTCATTATTCATTCAGCCTGCACGAACTTTTTCATTTCTGTTTGCATGAGGAACATGGATATATGAGAAAAGAGGCTCTCCTCTATTCATACAATTGTTAAAAAAGGAGAAGATGCCTTTCCTGATTCCCTCTGTAATCACATAATCATCCTACCACCAATAATTTATAATTCAGTTGTGACATATTATCAAGCATGAAACAATACTTGCCACAAGCTTGCAAGTTCTCTTGTAGGCTGACAGCCATTATACATAAGGGGGGAAGGGAGGAGTCTAGTATTGTATTTTTAAGTTTTTGTTTCTTTCCTCACTTCAGAAGGCATCTTTTTAGCACTATGTGAAATAATTACAATTGCCATTTCTCTCATCAAAAGAGTTTTGAAGTAAATTGGAGATGACGTGGCCTAAACACACCACTTTGGACTATGATGATACCTATTCTAGAGGCCTGACAATAAGTCATATTAACACATGGATGATTTTATAGTTTCATGTCTGATAACTCCAGATGGTGTATCTCTATTCTGGTGCTGTGCTATGTGTAAATGATCACAATCAGGATTAATGGACATCCAAGAGCATTCTACTTTTTTTTTCTTATTAGACCCTTTTCAAAGAGTAAGTCTGAATTGGCATGATGAGAATTTGCCAGTATTTTTTTTTTCTTCAACCATCCTGAATCTATCAGTAAAGACTATCCTTTTCTTCTGGCTCCTGTAAGCTTGCTTTCACATAGGTGAAATTCTTGTCTCTGGGCTTTCAGGATATTCCTTCAGCAACACACGTGCACTTGCTTGCAAGGAATATGATCTGCATTAATGTTACTCTGTTACTCTGTCAATGTCAGTTCTGCAATGCTTCATCAATCTCAATAAGCAAACAAACAAACGAAAAAAAATACCGTTCACTGTTAATGGAAGTTCTAATCCGGACTCAGATTTTTAAATGAACTTATTTCCTTCATGACTGAGAATCTGCTTGTATAACTGCCACCCAAATTGTTTCCCTAATGTGGGAAAATGTAGATCCATGATTGACACAAGACTTATTTGGCCAGACCATATGCATTATCTTATCTAGGAAGTAAAATTTAAATTTCAAATAAAAACATGCCTTTTTTTTTTTTTGGTGATTTATCTTGAAACTGTGTTGAGTACAGATATCACTGCATTTCTTTGATTGTTGATTTTTTCACAGCAGAGTAGTTTTCCAGTCATGGGCTTTTCTTTCATCAGTATCTTGTGGAGGTCATTCTGATTTTAGCAATGTTGCTCCAGACTCAAAAGAAACCCTGCAGTGTATGTGGTTTCGGTGTGGAGCAAGCTCTGGAACATCCTGTTGCTATGAAAGTTACTTCTGAGGAGAGTTGTTATTAATGAAAGAGGTTAAGCATTCAAATGCAAATTGAACTTCCATAAACAATGAGTACCTAGGCTGACCGGAAAACTGGAAAATCATGACATGCTTTATTTTTGAAGATCTGGGTTTTTTGTGCACTGATTTTCAGGCATATGTTAAATGCAGCGAGGTACATAGGTTTGAAAATTTTAAATTGTGCAGGCTGCTGAGATGATTCATTCCATGGCAATGCCACTATTTGCCACAATTCTATTAAAGGGCAATATGTATCTGGCTGGTCTGAACACCTGCAGGAGATTTACACAACTTTCACTACCTTTCTGGATTCAAAACATAGAACAAATGCCTTTGATCAGCTCTGAGAATTGATGAGGCTACAGATTTGACCAATTACAGTCACTGCTCTCTTAATAATGATAGTGTAGGAGTGCAGAAAATATTGTGATTTACTGTGGAGTAAGTGGAGTATCCTACAGCCCTGTAGTCCTAGGTATAGCTGCTCTGGTCTGGTAAAACAGAATGAGTTAGGGCTCTCATTGGCCTACGAGCATGAGAATAAGCTTCGGTACATACAGCAAGTAGCTGTTTTAAAAAGATGAATGTTAATTCAAGAGTGACTTTATTGAATTTCTATTTCTGGACATGTATTTGTTTGCAACCTAGATAGTGGCTTTTAGTATTGATATTTTCTCTCTCATCAGTTAAATAACAAGTTAGTTAATCAAGACTGTATTAAGGAATCTCAGATACAATGCTGTCACTGAGAAAGCATTAAGCTAAATTCTCAACCTCTCATTTCTTCCGACATGAAATAGTGTTCCAGACACTGCCTGTTGCTTTGATTTGCCATATCAGCATCTTCGTCTTAGGAACAGAGAAATAAGTGAAGAGAGGAAGGCAGATTTTTCTGTGAGGAGTAAACAGGAAATGTGTTAATTTAAACTCATAAAGTTTTTCTGAAAGCTCACAAAATCAAATCTACTGCACCTAGAGATGGAAATGTTCTCTATGGTCTCTCTATAAACATCAAAGTATAGCCCATGTAGTTAGTACAGTAAAACTCAAACAATGAGGTCAAATCACATGACGACACATATTGTAAAATATCTACCATACAGATATTTGAAACATGTAGAAAAAGCCTACACGAACATACCTGTGTGATGCTTTTACCCCAGCTGGCAGCTGAGTACTCCTTGCTCACTGCCCCCTTGTGAGGCCCTGATAACAAGTGAATGTCGCAAACGTCTGTCTTGACCCAAGCAGGGATAAGCTCATAATGAGGGAATGTTGAGGGAATGGCACAGACATCCATCTCAGCCAAGGACAGAACCTGCAGAGGCAGGATACTGTCTTGTGAGCCCCTTCCCCTATTCCTGACACATGGAGACAAAAGACCATCTGTGTCTTCTGTGTGTGTGCCTGTGAAAGGCCATTACTCAGTCAACCCTGAAGGGAGGACACAGTGAGACCCCCAAGACCACCACAACCTACTGACTTATTTCTGGAACATTCCTGAGCACATACTGCCCCTGCTCAGTGACGACAGACGCCTGCCTATGCAGAGCATTTTTGGTTATAAAAAGCGGAAACACAAGCTCTCGGCACACACCCACCACCTGAGGACTACAACTACAAGCAGAGAACATTGCTGGATCCAAGGGTGATGATATCTTTTCTCTCTCTCTCTCTTTCTTTCTTTCTCTCTTTCTTTCCTTCTCTATCACTCTCCTTGTCTCTAACTTCATTTATGCACATTAAGATAATGTCACAAGTTTTGCTAAGCCATTACCTTTTGTAGTTCTGCTGAGTTTTAAGTATTGTCATAACTTTTGCCAAGACAATATTTTTTGTAGTTCTGCTGAGTTTTAAGTAAATTTGCGAATTGTCGTTACTCCTGAGTACTGTGCAGAGAATAAAAAAGTTAACCTCACCCTAGCCCACTGAGTGGGACGGGGCACTCCCATGGGGATGGGGGAGAGAACTGGAAAAGTTAAAGTGAGAAAACTCATGGGCTGAGATAAAGACAGTTCAATAGGTAAAGCAAAAGCTGCATGCACAAGCAAAGCAAGGCAAGGAATTCATTCACCACTTCCCATGGGCAGGCAGGTGTTCAGCCATCTCCAGGAAAGCAGGGCTCTGTCATGCATAACAGTTACTTGGTACGACAAATGCCATCACTTTGAACACCGCCATCCCTCTTCTTCCTCTTCCCCCAAGCTCCTTATAAACTGAGCATGATGTCATATGGTATGGAATATCCCTTTGGTCAGTTTGGGTCACCTGTCCTGTCTGTGTCGCCTCCCAACTTCTTGTGCACCCCCAGCCATCCTGTGGGCAGGGCAGTGCAAGAAGCAGAAAAGGCATTGACTCTGTTTAAGTGCTACTCAACAAGAACACCACCTCTATATAACAAAAACATCTCTATATTGTCAGCACTGTTTTCAGCACAAATCCAAAACATAGCCCCATAGTCTAGCTACTATGAAGAAAATTAACCCTCTCAGCTGAAACGAGGAGAACTTGTGAAGTCACAATATTTATCGCATATTTAACAGCTTTTGGTGTTACACCCTTGTTTTGACCACAAGCAGCAGAGTGCAGGCTAGTGGTAGTCACTGGCCTACGTCTGAGCTGTGGCCATGGAACTGATTCCCAGTCTCAGGTCCCCGTGCTCAGCTGATCTGCTCCTCCTGAGCGCTCACTGAAGCCAGGGGAGGCTGAGCTCCACAATGGCCCTCAGGCTTGGCAGTTGCGCCTGGGCAAGAGGCATAATCCATACAGCTCCTGGATAAGTGTGAATAAATTCTCCTGACCAGGAAAATAACTCATCCTAATTCTTACTGTTAAAAAAGGCTAAACCCTCTTTGTTTATTCTGTCCTCCCATTTTTTGTTTTCTCAGAGGAGACCTTCATGGTATCATAGCATTTGTTAATAAACAAACTTAGCCATCATAAATATCTTTTGATGGACAGCCAGTACCAATTAACAGATTAAATTAAAATTACTATATTCATCCTTGGGCTTCTCAGGTAAAAGTTATCTCATCTTAGCTTCAGGAATAGTTTAATTACAATATTTAATATGAGGCAAAAATCTCCGTGTCTGTATCCATGTCTGTGTCTATGTCTCTCACTTTGTGTATTACATGGAGTAGGAAGTACCTTATGCAAACAAACAAGATCAAAACCACCACCAACCAAAGATATTTATTCCTATTTCTATTATTGGCTGTTTTAGGAAATGGTTCTGTTATTTTGATTATTAAAGTCAGTAACTGTACTTTAAATTAAAGTTACTGTTTTGACTCTCTCTGCAGAGCCAATTATGCTTAATCCAAAAGACTAGTGAACTATACACATATATTGGTGTAAAACAGCTTTCTGTGAAATCGTGTATAACTGATTTGAAACCAGCATAATTTATAGATGTTTTTCTGTTGGTATCACACAAGATGTGGCAAAACTGGCAACTATGAAGAAGCTAAAGATTTTCTTCTTATATGTAAAAGGAAAGAAAAAGTTTTAATTTAAATGTTTTGGAATTAGACAAAAGATAGATCAGGTAGTCTACTTGATTAGTGTAGCTATCTGTTTAATGATTGAATTTGCAGTACTTGGAAGATGTTTACAGTTTAAAATCTGATTTTTAGCCCAAGATTTCTTCAGTCAACAGAAACTGTGCAATCAGATGGGGGACAGCCCAGTTTACTTCTTACCAATCAATAGTAACTGAGAAAATTTTTGTTTCAGACGGAAGCTCTTATAAAATCATTAGACAATGTGTTTTTAACAGGGCACCATTTAATAACAGAGGGATTTTACATGGACTATTGCCATCTTAAAGATGCTTTCTTTTAAGATGGCAACAAATAATTGCATATATTGACTGTTCCCGCTGTTGTGTTTGTTAACATAGTATTTTATTCTCCTGAAGATTTGTGAAAATTATGCCCAAAATTTAGTTCTTGTGGATTCCTGAGGAAAGTACAACAGTATATAGAGCTCTCAGTTCTTAGTAAGAATTTATATTTATCATCATCACATAATTTTATCAGCAAAATGAAGTCTGAAATGAGTCTTTAAGAGCTTTAAGAGTTTTCCTGCCTGAAAAACAACTTTGAGAGTTATTATGGAGCTGGACATTAAGGACATTAAGGAGAAGACAGTGTGATTCACAAATTCGGAATGAGAAAGAACCAGGTACATTTCTTTCCGCTATGAAACTTCTGCCAGATGGTAGGAAATTGCAGGCAGTAGTCCTACGGTGAACCTGAAATATTCCTTTATTAATTAGAGCAAGTAAAAGCCACTTTGGACTCCAGAATACCTCTGAATCTAGAAAGAGATGTCTTGCACTTCAGTACTCAAGTAGGCCTTTTGTCTGGACTTCCCTGCAACATTAGTTTTAAAACAAAGGATTGGGAATCAAAAATAACTTCATACCTAGTAAGAACACGTTACATTTAACAGCAAACAGCATGTGAAAGACAGCATTTATTCTCTAAGTGTTACATTCTCATAATCAAGAACTCCAGGATAGTTTTTCTGAGTTTTAGCAAAACTGGTGGGGAAATATAACCAAGGTATCACAGTGAAATTCAGTCTGGCTGGAATTCATGGTGTTTTGATTCTTGAAAAACCAAATAGCCATATTATGGGGAGCTTCTATTTTGACTTGTTTAATCTAGGAAGTTTTGTTACCTAAATATTACATTTTCTTACCGATGTTAGTAAATTGTCATCTATTCACATGATAGAGGTTTAGGAGTTAAGGGACTGTGGTGGCCTGACCTTGGCTGGCTGCTAGCCTCCCCCCGCCCCTCCCCCTGAAGCAGCTCTCTCATTCCCTTGCCTCAACAGGACAGGGGAGAAAATGAGATTAAAAAGCTTGTGGGTCAAGATAAAGACAAGATCACTTGCCAGTTGCTGTCATGGGCAAAACAGACTTGACTTGAAGAAAATTAATGTACATTATTGACAATTAAAATAGAATTGGACGGTGAGAAAAAAAGACAAAAACCTAAACCACCTTCCTACCCCTCCCCTTCTGCCCAGGCTCAAGTCCACTCTTTCATTACCCACCTCTCCACCTCATCCCTGGTGCAGGGGCATGGGGATTAGAGTTTAGGGTCGGTCCCATAAGAGGTCCTCTGCTGTTCCTTCCTCCTCATGCATTGCTCCTACTCCACTTTTGGTCCTTTCCATGAGCTGTGGTTCTTCAGGATAAACTTGCTCCTGAACGGGTCCTCCACTGGCTGCAATGATGGGTCTCTGCTCTAGTGTGGTCATCTCCACAGGTTGTGGGTGAATCTCCACCTGGAGCACCTCTTCCCCCTCCTTCTCTGACCTTGAGGTCCCCAGGGATGTTTCTTGCACTTTCCCCCTGTTGCTCCTCTCTCTGATGTTTTTGCCCTTTCTTAAATATATTTCCACACAGAGGAAACAGAGGTGGCACCACCCTGGCTGAGAGGCTCAGCCGTGCCCTGTGGTGGATGGGTTGGAGCTGGCTGAAACCGGCTGTGTCAGGCATGGGGCAGCCCTGGCCTCTCCTAACAGGGGCTGTGGTTACGATGCCCAGTACAGNGAGATTAAAAAGCTTGTGGGTCAAGATAAAGACAAGATCACTTGCCAGTTGCTGTCATGGGCAAAACAGACTTGACTTGAAGAAAATTAATGTACATTATTGACAATTAAAATAGAATTGGACGGTGAGAAAAAAAGACAAAAACCTAAACCACCTTCCTACCCCTCCCCTTCTGCCCAGGCTCAAGTCCACTCTTTCATTACCCACCTCTCCACCTCATCCCTGGTGCAGGGGCATGGGGATTAGAGTTTAGGGTCGGTCCCATAAGAGGTCCTCTGCTGTTCCTTCCTCCTCATGCATTGCTCCTACTCCACTTTTGGTCCTTTCCATGAGCTGTGGTTCTTCAGGATAAACTTGCTCCTGAACGGGTCCTCCACTGGCTGCAATGATGGGTCTCTGCTCTAGTGTGGTCATCTCCACAGGTTGTGGGTGAATCTCCACCTGGAGCACCTCTTCCCCCTCCTTCTCTGACCTTGAGGTCCCCAGGGATGTTTCTTGCACTTTCCCCCTGTTGCTCCTCTCTCTGATGTTTTTGCCCTTTCTTAAATATATTTCCACACAGAGGAAACAGAGGTGGCACCACCCTGGCTGAGAGGCTCAGCCGTGCCCTGTGGTGGATGGGTTGGAGCTGGCTGAAACCGGCTGTGTCAGGCATGGGGCAGCCCTGGCCTCTCCTAACAGGGGCTGTGGTTACGATGCCCAGTACAGGGACTAAGCATGTGTTATGGATGTTGAGAACTCAGATTCCTGAATTATCAACATCTCTCTGCTCTTCACTTTCCTGTCTTCTCCACTTCCCTCTTTAACAGGGACAACCTAAATCAGATTTACACAGCCAGCTGGCACAGCACAGTAAATGACTAAGATGAAGTAGCGAACAAGTACTGGCAGGAAACCATAAGCATGTCAAATGGAAAGAGAGTTTAGAGGATGGGAGAACAGCACAGCATGTGGAAGAGTTTGGGTGCCAGGTGTGGCAGAGCCTTTGCTGGTTCCATGCGAGCCATTAGGCCATGTTGTGTCTCTTAAGTGTGTTAATAAAATGATACTGATACTGCGCTTATTGCTCCCATTGGTTATTCTGTCCTTGTCAATCTTACAGTCAGCTCTGTTGAGCTATAGGACGTGGCAGTATGCTTAGCTTAATTCCTACATAGTAAAGGGCATCATAAGAGAACTGAAAAAGTCACCAACAGAGAATTCACTGTCTGGATCTATGGATGTTATTGCACACCAGAGGTCACTTTTTCAGTCCTAAAAGTAGTTATCACAATAAATGCAGAACTGTGTTCTGTATGTGTTTCTTTATATCCTGTATGTCAGTTCTCTGACCCATGTGTTCTTTAGCTTCCTTCAGTCACTTACTGCCACGAATACTGAAACATTACCAGCCATCTTGAAAAAATATGTTGTACGGTTTTTGAATGTTATACTGAAATTTTGTATTTTGTATGAAGTTGGCACATTGTCTCTTCCTTAAGGAGACAGCACATTTTAAAATTTTATTAGTATATGATTTTCATTTGGTCTTTCATGTAATGCCCTGTGTTACACTGTAAGTTGCTAACAGGAATTTACTGGCAACCTTTTCACAGGCTGTGCAAAACAGTCAAACAGAATTTTCATAATTTAAATTAGATGCTAATAAAGAAGGTTGCTCCACTTTGACTTCTAAATTAAATTTACCAGGAAGATAATTTAACACTGCTAAATCCTGACTTTTTTGAAAGGAGGTTATCTCTTCAAAGAGGAACTAACCTTTAACTAACGTACTCCATTCTGCTTATCCTTTTTCTACCCTGGAGAAGGGATACCTCATTCACCATGTCTAAGACCAGGGTAACTCTCTTTTGTGCAGGTTCCTTTGCAACTGAAGCTGTTCATCTGTGAAATGTTAATCTCTTCCCTGCCAGCTTCTGAATGCCAGCTAACCATGCAAAGGGGGATTGCTGCAACATTGTCTTAGCCTGTTTATAGACTCCCAAAGACAGATTTGAAATAGGTCATGCACAGGTTAAATCCTTTGTTGCAATTGTTGCCCTTATGGAGAAAACCATTTTAATTTGGTATTAAAATCCAGTTTAATTTAGTTTGGAAACACAAATACCATTATGCATTAATGAGAATTTTGTCATTACTCTATGCCATTGCTATAGACAGAATTAAGGTTTTTGTTTATTTAAGGATTTCCATAGCTTTGTGCCTTTGGATTTGTTTTAGTTTTACAGGTGACATCTATATTTCCTGGGCTTGTAAAATTTTGGGAAAGAATCAGACTATTGTTTCCATATTTTACTCCAAAATTCTGCGCATTATTTTTACAGAGACACAGATTTGAGGTTCTAAATAGCTGCAGTTCAGGTTTTATTCCTACCAAGCAGGCAGGAATAAAATCAGCGTTCACAATTTGTCTTAAAGTTCAGCAGATATTTGGCATGGCAAGAGTGAGGAGCATACATGAGTGTTTGGGCATTCTGCTCCCAGATGTTGCCATCTGTTACCAACACTAGCTGCTTGAAAAGGGGGCGACAGAGAGTACTTTGGCATTACTGGAAGTGATAACCACAAACAGTGCTGCTGCTTCTTTCCTTTGTGTGCATATGGAGCAAAATAGATGGCTGTGTAGATTGATTTAAATCCCATACAAGTGTCTGAAGTGAAGACACTCAGCTGAACTGATTGTCTGGCTGAGAGGAAGAGGTGATCTCTGAGTGGTACTTGAGGCCCTTTCTCTCAGTATTATTGTTACACAGAGCATTTATTAACTAAATCTGCCTCATTGCTGTCACAATTAGCATGCTTGCTCATGCTTCTGAAATTCTCCATGCTCTTCCTCAGGGAAAGGAGATAGAATTACGTGATATGTGTAAACAGGAATTAATTTAATCTTCAGGCAAATCCACACATTGCCGTGCAACTGAAGTTTGCATAGGATTATGAAGGCAATGTAATTAGATACAGCTAGTCATCTTGCTTTTTGAAGCTACATATATTTCTAGGGTTTTTTAAAGATTAATTCATCATATCTCCTGATTCAACATTAAAAAGAGATTAAGAACAAAATCAAGTTTGCATTGTATTGCATATACAATAGGAAGAAAAGTTGCTTGGCATCTAAGAAAGGGAGTAGAGTTGATGTGATTCTAAAAGACACCTCAGTCCTCTCTGCAAAATGGCAATTGTTTTGCCCAGGGACATATCATAGGATCATAGGATATCCTGAGTTGGAAGGGACCCAGAGGATCATCGAGTCCAACTCCTGGCTCTACATAGGACCAGCCGAATCAGAGCATATGACTGAGAGCGTTGTCCAGACGCTTCCTGCACTCAGTCAAGCTGGGTGCTGTGACCACTTCCCTGGGGAGCCTGTTCCAGTGCCTGACCACCCTCTCGGTGAAGAACCTTTTCCTGATATCCAACCTAAACCTCCTCCGTCGCAACTTCATGCCATTCCCTCGGGTTCTATCACGGGTCACCAGAGGGAGGAGATCAGCACCTGCCCCTTCGCTCCCCCTTGTGAGGAAGCTGTAGGCCACGATGAGGTCTCCCCTCAGCCTCCTCTTCTCTAGGCTGAACAAACCAAGGGACTTCAGCCTCTCCTCATANATCTCTCTGCAAGGCCTCTCCACCCTTGATGGAATCGACAGCTCCTCCCAATTTGGTGTCATCTGCAAACCTGCTCACAACACCTTCTAGTCCTACATCCAAGTCATTTAAGAAAATATTAAAAAGAACCGGCCCTAAAATGGAGCCCTGGGGAATCCCACTGCTGAGGGGCTGCCAGCCTGATGTAACCCTGTTTACCATAACTCTTTGGGCCTGACCTGTCAGCCAGTTGCTCACCCATCGCATTATGTTTTTGTCAAACTGTATGCTGGACATTTTGTCCAGAAGGGTACTGTGAGAGACAGTATCTAAAGCTTTACTGAAATCTCAAAAAATGACATCAACTGGCTTCCCTTGGTCAACTAGATGGGTGACCTTGTCATAGAAGGAAACTAAGTTTGTCAAACAGGCCTTTCCTGTCACGAACCCATGTTGGCTGTGACCAATGACTGCATTGTCCTTGAGGTGTTTTTTGGTAACTCCCAGCATAATTTTCTCCATAATTTTACCAGGCACTGAAGTGAGACTGACAGGCCTGTAATTACCAGGTTCTTCTTTCTTGTCCTTCTTGAAGATTGGAACATTTGCCAGCTTCCAGTCAACTGGGACCTCTCCAGATTCCCAAGACATGTGGAAACAATGTTCATAACTTGGGACATCTTGCACATTTTGATTCCTAGTACAGTTCATCACTTGACTGAGTGATATTTATGCTGCAACAGCATATGAACTTCAGAATGGAGGAATGAAAAAAATCCCAAAGTCATTCCTCACAGTCCAAAAAAAAAAGAAATATACCCTTCACATGCTACAAGAGGCTGAAAAAAAAATAATAGGGTATCACATGTAATATTATAATACTTTATACTACTATATCTAAGTAACTTTCATCTTAATTTTAAGCTATGGGTTGTTGGGTTTTTTTTGTTTTGGTGGGGTTTTTTTGTTTTTTAAGAAGACAAAAGAGTAGAGTACATCTGTTTTGATACAATTTTGACTTACAATTATCATAAAATTTAAACAAAGAATGTAATTTATCATACCTCCAAATACTTAAAATCCCTCAGAATTCAGTCATAAGTATGACGTCTCCCTCACGTCTAAATTGCTGAAAAAGTCAAATAGAAAATAAAAAAGAAACTCCAACCTAGTATACTCTAGTCTTGGACTTAGGAAAAAAATTAAAATTGTAGAACCATTATATCTTCTTCTACAATAGTACGTGTGTTATTAAAAAAGGAAAGTAAGATGAGTTTTCTTGAAACTTCTTGTGAAAACTTTATCAAATATTTTGATTCTCTATGTTTTTCCACAGCACCTACATTACTGTATTAATGCTGTCTTCTAAAACTTATGAGCCAAGAGGCTTCGGAAGAGCAGTTTATTACAACAGAACACCATGTTAGAAATCATGTAGCACAGGAAAATTCATATGCCTGATATCTGGCCTTGAATTCTAGGATTAGTGTTAAAGCAATAATATTAATAGTCTTGAGAAGGAATGAGACTGAGACATGTGAAAAACAAATTTAACACCTCAATTTCAAAAAAAATGAAAAAAATATCTCTGACTTCTAGTGAAAATAAGAAAAAGCTCATATTCTTTTCCTCCTTTGCTGGTAACTACAGTCTTGTTAGTCTGAACTCAGCACAAATTTGGAAGCATTTCTAATAAAATAAATACAGATAAATTAAAAATAAGATATTGTGCCTTCTGTATTTTTCATACATAGATCATGTAATGTACTGATAATCTGTGTTTTAGATGAAGAAAATGAAATTAACCTGGCCTGTCAATTGGCAAAGCATTTACTATGAGATCACTTAGGAAGTTTGTTAATAAATACAGTGAAATTAAGGAAGAATTGTGGAAGAACTGTACAGTAGATGAGGACTTACCCTAGAGGGTAAGCAGCAGGTTTGGGATAGAGTAATTTGTGTTACTAAAGAAGTTGGTCATGGGACTAGTTTCATTTACTATTTTCACAAATATCAAATTGGAGTGTTCTAGTGAATCTTTAAGATTTCAAGATGGAAACAATCTGAATTCTGTGGAGGGGCTGGGATGATGTAGAAAGACCTGAAGGAGCCTGTGAACAACAGAATTAGAAATGAGATGAAATTAAGCAGTACAGAATGAAAAATTCCATTCTTTGTGACTAATAAAAAATTATTCCAGAAGCTGGAAGCTCATCAGTTAAAAATGACAGAGAAGAAAGCACAGCTACATTAATTAAATGCAGAATGATTGAAGCGCTGATAAGAAAATGGCAAATGCAGTCCTAAGCTGTCTCAGATAAGGTATTTCTAGCAAAGACACAGAAGTATTAAAGCCATTCTACAAAGTAGTGGGCACACATGATTCTAAATACTGTATTCAAGAAAGATGAATTCAATCTCAGTTGATGAGGAGAAAGAGAGCCTCCCAGAAAGTAAAAGAGCATGGCTTGTTTAGGCTAGCAAAACAAAGGTTAAGAACGGATGTAACAGATGTTTATGAATGCAGTGGGAGGGATAAATAAACTATGAATAAATTGAAACTGGGACTTTTGTAACCTTCAGGAGAATGAGATTCTGAAGTGATCTTTCAGGAAAAGTATGAGGATGAGACACAAAACTTCTGTTAAAAGGTAATAATTGTACTGATATATAGATTGTGATTGCTTATGATATCAAAAGATTAAACTGATGACCTAGGAAGTCTCCTCCAGTACTGTGTTTTTGCACTGAGCAATCATGCTAAACCCTCTCTCAGACAGGGTTTAGCATGAATGTCAAGGAACACATGGTAATTTTCAATAGCAGATTCACAGTCTATATACTTAATCAAGCACAACACTGTTTTAGAGAGGAAAAACTTTAAAATAAATAGCTGTAATCTAAAAATATTTATTTAAATATTATATCTATACAATATCATTATGAAATAAAAATAAATTTAATTAATTTTAAAAAATGGAAAAATAAAAAGACCCCAAAGTCTCTATACCAAAAATAAATTGAGAGACTATTCTGACATCTGAATGTTTTTCACTAAGTATGACAATGAAGACTGCAGATCTGCTCCCTACATGCATTCAACCCACCTTGTACTGAAAACAGGTTTCAGCACAGAGAAGGGAATAGATTGCTGTCCTGTTGCCTGATCTGCATGTTACTCTGGACGATGATTTTGAGATTTTATTGATTCTGTGTTTTGCCCATATATGTCCTATGTATGCTTACATGTGTTGCATACAGGTCTCAAGCTGTCCTGGCTTTGGCTGAGATAATTTTCTTTCTAGTAGCAGGTATAGTGCTATGTTTTGGATTTAATAAGAGAATAATGTTGATAACACACTGATGTTTTCAGTTGTGGATAGGTAGTTGTTTTGTCTAGACTAAGTCAAGGCCTTTACAGCTTCTCACAACCTGCCAGGTGCACAAGAAGCTGGGAGAGCACAGCTGGGACAGCTGATCCAGACTGGCCAAAGGGACACTCTCTGCCATGCTTGCTCTGTATGTAACTGCAGAA
>VXBL01009786.1:45399-63614 GCA_013400195.1 Aramus guarauna
CCCACGAGTTTTTTTCCGTTCTCCTCCCCATCCCCTTGGGAGCTGGGGGGGGACGGGGTGAGTGAGCAACTGTGTGGTGCTTAGTTATTGGCTGGAGTTAAACTACAACACAAGCTTAAATGAGTCTACTGAGAAACATCCATTCCTGGATGCCTTTAGGGTATAGAGACAGAAGAAACATCTGTCAGTGGAGGCCTTTTCAGCGTTGATGATTACTTGTTGCATACAAGAAAATCTCCCTCTGCCTGGAAGAGCTTTTCTCCCTGGCTGGCAGTTGCCATCCAGAAGTCAACTTTGAACAGGAATTTACCTTGCACAGTCATTCAGCATATCAAGATTTTATAAAAACCTGACACAGCAAGCACCTACCATAAGAGACATTGAAGTAAGTAAGAATCTTTCAACCAACAATTAGCTTTGGATAAAGCTTAAAGCATTGAAATTTATGGCAATCTAATGTTTAATGTTTAGTCACATGTTTTTAAGGTTTATCTGCATTAAGCCTTTGAATGACAGTTCAGCCTCCAAATTAGTAAATTGTGCAGTCTCAATTACCACCATCTTTGTTAGAAAGTGTTTTCTCCTAATGAATGAAGTTTTTTCCACTCAATTATTTTTTAAGTGGATGCAATCTTCCTCATTTGCAATTCCACACTGTCCTGTGTTGCTTCATTGCAGTTCTCATTTTAGTAACCCAGGAAAGAGCACATCTTATCCCCCATGCCAGCATGAACTGACCCCTCTGGTTTGTTATGGACTATTTTAGTCTCACCTGTTACTTTTGTTGTTTTGTTTCTTCAGTGTACATTAAGTTTTGATTAAACAGCAAGGGTGATTATTCTATGTTTATTTTTCACTGGTTCTGTGTCTACTTTTTTGCTTTCTGGTCCTCCTTGGGGAAGGATTACACAATCTCTGGAGGTGACAAGTCAGACAGTTGAAATGTCAGCACAGCATCTGCTAAAGAAAATAAGTAAGTACAGAATACATACCCTGACCGTGGGAGTCAAACTTCATTTTTTAATTGGCTTTGGGCTACTTTATAGTGTACTGCAAAAAAATGGAAGTAGAACAGTGTTTTATACTGCTGTTTGGCTTAAAATCAGATTTTTGCTGCAATGTAAACATAAACTCATACCCAATATTTATGGGAAGCTAGCACTTGAAGAGATATTGTATCATTCATTTTAAAAATTGTCATATTGTTGATCTGTTTTTGAATTCTAGAGTATGTATATGAGTTTAATCTCATTAATCTCATAAATCAAGCCAACCTTCTATTTCAGCTCTCCCTTAGGTTTTTTGGGTGGTTTTTGGGTGATTTTTTGGTGTGAAAGTGGTGAATTTTGGCACTTTGTTTTTCCTTACAGCTTTTGCATGCAGTAGTTGGGAGACATGTTGGACAGGGACGTGAAAAAGAATGAACAAAGCCAGTTGCAGTGTGGGTAGGTGACAATGAGGGAAAGGGGAAGATTATAAAAAAGAGCATTTATTTAAGACGCTTACCTCTTAATCAATATGATACTCAGAGTTCTTCACCTACAGTAATGATAGTGGCTATTGATGTTGGAAAATAAATAGCTTGGTTCTGTACCAAACAAACATTTTGAGCTCATCAAATGTATTAATTGTGCAAATTATGGAAAATTTATCTTATTTTCCATTTTCAGCTTCATTTTTTTCCATAGGCTTAGATGTTACACTAAAAATGCCAGCAGACCTCCTAGAGGGAGGAAGTGAAACTCATTTCAATTTCAAACTACATTAATTCTGAGTGAAATCAAACTTATTCTCACATTTATTAAGGCAAGCAAGTCCTTGTGAAAAATTACAGATTTTTAAAAAGATCATTTTCAGTGATTCCATTCCATTCCAACAAACTCATAAATCAATTGCTGTCTTTCAGCCATTACAGATTTATCAGTTCATGGTGACAGCTGAATACTACTGAAATCCATACAGCAATATCTCTGTTACCATGATGAACACAACTTGGCCTCAAAGATGCAGTTTGGTTTGTTGAGGCTTTTAGTCTTGGGTTTGTTTTGCTTTATTTTAAGCATGACAGACTATAGGAAACAAGAGGAAAAGCTTAGCCTAAAAAGTGGTATTTGCTCTCCCCCCTGCCCACCAACAATACAGTCAAGATAAACACATTTTCATCATTACAATATCCCAACATTTTCTTTCAGTTAACGCTTAAGACAGAGAGGAAAATATGTTTGTTTATGACATCATTTATAATAAATAGAAGGAAGATAAACATTATTCACTCCTAATATTTAGATAAAAATCCCATGCTCAGCATCTGTAGGACTCATCATATTTGTTACACGTGGACTTTCCTTTTCTTGTAGTGACAACCACATGGCAATCATTTTACGTGTACTATAAGGCTACCATATTCACTAATGGCATGCCCTAAGTGATTTATTGAAATATATATAGCATTCAGTACTCACAGTCTCTGTGGGCTAATTAAAAATATCACATTTTATGGAAGATGCCTTGCTGTTTATTTTGTTGGATTGTAAATTGTGAGAACGTTTTCAATAAATTATACATCCCCACAGAAAAAATGCAGCAAAATGCTAATAGGTGTGCAATCAGGCTAATATGAAGAACATTCAAGGTCTATAATTTTGCATTGACAAAATTCTTTGGAAACTGAATTTTGAGAAAGTAGAGACAGAATAGTGAGCTTATTTGAATGTTTCCAAATTTATGACAGTATCCAAACACAAATCTCTTTCAATGGTGCTGAATATATACTTAGGAACATTCAATAGTACTAATTTGTATCTATTTCTTACTGCCACTCATGTAGCTCAGTAATTGAAATGCTGAGTAACAGTTTCCCTCCTCAATTCTAATGATGCCCTTTATAATCATCTTTTTAATGCAGTGCCTGAACTCTAGAAAGGTTGTTGGCTGCCAAATGTCAGTCCACTGCAAGACACAGCAATGGAAACCCTCTTGTTTTATCTATTTTGCTAGATAAAATTGTTGGGGACCAATAAGGTTGCTAAATGCTTGGATCCTGCTTCTTGTTTATTAAGTTAAAAAAAAAAAAAAAAGAAGAATAAAATAAATCCAATAAAACCAGCAATTCTGGGCCAACCTCCCACTGATACCAGTGAAAACAAGGTCATCTTATTAAATTTAGGGGGAGAAGAATCCAATTAGGCACATTATGCTTCAATAGAAAAGTCAACCTAAAAACAATTTCATAAAGAATTTGACCTGTTAGCAAAGGTACAAAAATTAGTTCGTAATTGTAATCTGATGCAGACTTGACAATGTTCAGCATTGCAGCTTTCATCCAGATCAACAACTGACATCCACTCTCAGTTTAAAATATGAATCTTTTTCTTTGCAGGGAAAGCTCAACAAACTTTATGGAGATTTATCCTAGTATGAAATCACATTGGCAAATCCTGTCCTGCACTGGTATTTACATTAATATGGCTGCATTGATGCAATAAGTGCCTTGAACTAGGCAAAGCTTTAATATAAAAGTCAATGGAAGACATTGTTTTCTTTTCAGTAGAATTTACTTTAGTTCTGAAGGGCTACATAACTGGAAGGTTTTTCTGTCCATGCTGTTCTGTCCACATTAAGGCTGTTTTCAAACTATTTCTGTGTGTGTAACATTGGACTTTCCTGTAATGCTCACAAGCTATCCCTGAAGTATCGCTACTCCAGACACCACTAAAGGCTTATTCCTATCATAGAAATAACTGTGCTTTACTTTTCTTGTATCAGTTTGGAGAGTGTGAAGAAAATACATTTCTTCTGTCCAAGACCCCATCTCCAGCTAAAACACTCAACCAGTCTCTCACCTCTCATTTGAAAGCTGTCCAGCAGAAAAGGACATGGGAGTATTGATTGATAGCTGGATGAACATACACCAACAGTGTGCCCAGGTGGTCAAGAAGGCCAACAGCATCCTGGTTTGTGTCAGAAATAGTGGGGCCAGCAAGACGAGGGCAGTGATGGTCCCTCTGTACTCAGCACTGGTGAGGCTGCACCTGTACTGTGCTGTGTTCAGTTTTGGGCCCCTCACTACAACACAGACATTGAGGTGCTGGAGTGCATCCAAAGAAGGGCAATGAACCTGGTGAAGGGTCTAGAGCACAGGTCTGATGAGGAGTGGCTGAGGGAACTGGGATTGTTTAGCCTGGGGAAAAGGAGACTGAGGGAAGACCTTTTGCTCTCTACAACTACCTGAAAGGAGGTTGTAGCCAGGTGGGTGTTGCTATCTTCTTCCAAGTAACAAGCAATGGAACAAAAAGAAATGGCCTCAAATTGCTCCAAGGGAGGTTTACATTGGAGATTAGGAAAAATTTCTTCACGAAAAGGGTTAGCAAGCACTGGAACAAGCTGCTCAGGGTAGAGTCACCATCCTTGGAGGTATGTAAACACATGTAGATGCAGCACTTAGGGACATGGTTTAGTGGTGGACTAGACAGTGGTAGGTAACAGTTCAACTTGATGATCCTAAAGGTCTTTTCCAACCAAAATGATTCTATGATTTCATTTGAATGTTCTCTCTTTAAGCACCTTAAAAAATCATGAGGTTTTCCTCTTTTGCTGCATGGTGGGCGAATAAGAGGAAGACTCTGAGGGAATGCCAGGGAACAGCCTCCTTGAAAAAGATAGCTGACTCTTTGGAGGAATACAGAAGAAAACAGAAATCACCTGGAAATACCAGTGCAATATTCAGTGTCTAGTATAAGAGCAAAAAGCTCATGAATCATAAAACCACATTGTTGAATTCCTTCCATAGTTCAAACACAGTGCATGAATAATTTAATCAGTGCTTATAGGTGTAGTTGTGCCCTTGACACAGATCTAAGTTGAGAAGACCTTGGCAGTGTGGGAACTCTTGGTTGAACAGCCAGGCCTTGAGTCTTAGCCTAGATCTGTCTTGGAGTGCTCGGCCTGCAGTGTGCTCAGGAAACTTTGTTATCTTTAACAAGTGGCTTAAAACCATCTCAAATACCAAAAAAATTGGTGTGTGCAACAAGAAATGTACAGTACAGCTTAAGAACAGCATGAACACTTGCTCTTCTGGCTGCTCTCCTCAAGCTCCTGTGGGCAGCCGGGTAAACAGACAGCAGTGAACGTGACTGCATTCCCCCGACTTTGTTCTGAGTTAATTGGAAGGGATGGGGGCATTAAGTGGCTATAGCCACCATGATCTCTGGCTGTCACCCTGATTACAGTTTTCCCCAGGTTTTGCTGTCACCCTAATTACAGTCTTCCCCAGGTTTTGCATGGGCTGCCAGCCCAATGGCTAGCTGTGAACTGTCTCCTTTTGCAGCTGAGGTCCAAATAAGCTTCTTTACAGAAGAATTATACATGAGCCTCATTGGACAGAGATATGAAAGGGAGAGGAGGTTTGTCCTGACCACTGACCTGTAATGGACTCTTGCAGTTACTTTTATTAACATATATGTTAGTTGCAGCTACCCCAAGAGTCTTTGTGCAAATCTGGATCTCAGCTGCCACTTGTTCCTGACTGTACATTGCTGTGTAAACTTTACCCATGCCCAAACATCGAACCACACACACCTGCATGGCCCCTTTAAAATGCAAGACACTTACCATTTGACAGGTCTGTTTCTAGACCTTTGCTTTAACTGTCTTTTTTGATTCCAGACTTATGCAAGACACTGATCATAGATGTCCTTGCTTGTGACAGAATGATATGGTATGAAAAAGATGAAACAGCAAGCATGAAGGAAATATTGGCTAATGATACAGAGGCAAATTCAGAAGCCTTGAAAACTCTCTTTAATGTTCAGAATAATCTCCTAAAGTCTCACTGAAGTATTGAAAATTTGGGTCCGAATCTCCATAGCACCTTGTGCCACATGATTAAACAAAATGAAGAATGTTCCAGTGTGAGCAGAAGATGTCAGTGCTTCATGTATACTTTATACTCACTTTGCTTAGGTTCAAACACCTATGTAAGTTAAATGTCAGGCAGCAGGGAATGAGTTCTCTATTATTTTATAAGTGTTTGTATGTTGTATGTACTTCAGATATCTTTCATAATACTAGCTATGTGATTAGACAGTTTGGTAAAAAGCTCAGTAAGCAAACAGTTGACAGAGTGTATTAACTATCCATAATAACAATTCTGTGTAAGAAAAGTTAATTCAATGGCAAATATTTCTGCCAGAAAAAAAATTGGTTCCTGTGAAAACAAGTATCTTGGTTTCACCTGGAGGCCACTATCCTTTGAAAATACTATACCCTGCAGATATTATTGACTTAATAGATGGCAACTGAGAAACTTTAAGAGCCTTCTTTCTAGTCAAAGTGGTTCAGTTTGCATTATTAATGACTAAACAGTGTTGTTTCTTTAATTTTAAGCCCTTATTTTTTAGACTGTTATCAAACATTGTGTACCATACAGCTTCAGTGCCTGGCAGCTTGTTTTGAAAAGCTCTCCAAATAGAGATGAAGGAACTAAGTAAGTAAAAATGCCCATTTGCTCGTACATTTTCCAAGACTTAAAATAAAGTACATTTTATCTTCCATGTGAAACTTCAAAACCTTGTAAAGTTCCATCCTGCTTCAGTTACCTGAGATATTTGTGTCTGTTGGCCTGACAAATTTGTAAGTGATACTTTTATGCTATCGATTGTACTTTCTGAAAGAGTTTTGAGCTGTAATGAAAGTAAGTTTAAAATCTTTGAAGAGACAACATTTGCAAGACTGAGTAATGCAACTCTTAATTTTTAAACACTGGAATTCAGATGGAAATCTATAGTTCTGCATTAGCTTCCTACACAAGAAAAAAGGCTTCCCAGAATGGATACATAATGTCATGTATGCTCAGCAGGACACTGCCTGAAATTATGTTAAGGGATGCCAGAAATATGCCAAAACTCCTTCCACTTTCTGGGAATCGATTGCCCCTATCTGGGTTGTATAGAAATGTCTCTTCCTACCTCCTGAGGAAGAATGCCTATGTCTCTTTTCTGAAGAAACTGAACATAAGATATTTAATCCAAGGATGTCACTCAAATACATCTTCTAAGAGACTCTGTATCAGGCCTGACTCTCCACTCCTCTTTAAGTTGGAGGGGCTTGGATGGGTAATCAGAATATGATTATATATGATGCACCTATACTCATGTCATAGGTTAACCCCAGCTGGTAACTAGGCCCCACACAGCTGCTTGCTCACTTGCCCCCCCGTGGGATGGTAGAGACAATCAGAAGGGTCAAAGTGAGAAAATTTGTGGGCTGAGATAAAGAAAGTTCAATAGGTAAAGCAAAACCCCTGCACACAAGCAAAGCAAAACAAGGAATTCATTCATCACTTCCCATTGGCAGGCAGGTGTTCAGCCAACTCCAGGAAAGTAGGGCTCCATCATGTGTAACAGATACCTGGGAAGACAAATGCCATCCCTCCAAACATCCCCCCCTTCCTTCTTTCCCCAGCTTTATATGCTGAGCATGATGTCATATGGTATGGAATAACCCTTTGATCAGCTGGGGTCAGCTGTCCTGGCTGTGTCCCCTCTCAATGCCTTGTGCACCCCAAGCCTACTTGCTGGTGGGTTTGTGTGAGAAGCAGAAAAGGCCTTGGCTCTGTGTAAGCACTGTTTAACAGTAACTAAAATGTCTCTGTGTTACCAACACTGTTGTCAGCACAAATCCAAAATATATTCCCATACCAGCTACTATGATGAAAATTAACTCTATCCCAGCCCAAACCAGCAAAACCACTAGATATTTTAATGTTTGTTTGGGGTGTGTGTGTGTGTTTGTTTGTTTGTTCGGGGTTTTTTTTGGCTGGTTGGTTTGTTTTAAAGAATTATATTTTAAATATACTCAAAGACTAAAATTACAGCAGTCTTTGAGCAACTTTAACTTAGTTCTATCCACATCACTTTGATCTTTGAAATAGATGTAACCCCAAGAATTAGTGAATGTTGCAGAAGGAATTATACATTGGCAAATTGAAATTCTTTGAGATAATACAATCAAACACCAGCATCATAGCAGAACTCCACAAATAAACTGACTTCTTGTGCCTGCCCAAAACAGTGTCACAGACCTATAAATACATATATGATATATAAAGCAATGAAACTATGTTTATGAAAAACAACTTTTTGTTAATTTAAAATTAAATTTAATCTTACATATTTTGAATAAAAAAAACTCATAGTATTACAGCATCAGGTGTTTCAATGAGTAAAAAGCTAAATAGCCATAAAGGAAATTGATTTCTGTTCACACTTGTGCCAATTACTTAGGAATGCAGTGTTCTGATTAAAATGAATTTAATTTAACTACATGGAAATACATTTTTATTTGCAAAGGAGAAGGGGTGGATCCAAAAACAGGTTTGAATATCTTATTCCAAACTTCAGCCTGAAAAATACTAACCCTTACTTGGCTAGAACTGGGGCTTCCCACTCTCTGCTGTAGGACTGGCTGCAAGAATGCAGTCAGGATCGCACTAACCACATGAATCTTTCACGCCTTTCTGCTGGTGGCCATTCTCCCCAGAAACTCACCAGAGTATGTTTTTCCTTAAAGTTGCTAGTGGCCTTTCAGGTACCACACTTTACTGAGAAACATAGGTTTAATTCCTTCCTGTCAGAGGGATGACTCAAAGCTAGGTTTTCGACTGCCTGTTTTCTTCATGGCATTGTATGAATGATGGGCAGTGTCAGTAGATCTATGTCATCTTCACTTAGGCTTTTGAAATAATAACTTTTTCTGACTTCCAGGAGTATGTTCTGGACTTTGGATCCAGCATGGTTACAGTTGATCAAAGCTCAGAGGGATGGGGTTTCAAGGATCTTTTAGATAAGGTATTCGTGGTACTGTTGCAAAACATTAAATTCCTGTATTTAGATTCCATTCTGAGAAGCAAGTTATTAAAAAATTGACACAGCTGGGACTGATTTATGGAAGGCTAAATCCTTTCTTCAGTTTAGTGGCAACCCTCCCATAATTTCAGTAAGGGTTGATAAAACCACTGCTCTGCGTATTTCACCTATTTAGTAAATCTTTCAAAATTATTCCTTGGGAGATATAAACCAAAAGAGAAGTATGAAGAAATCCAATAGTAGGTCTAACATTAGTGTTTAGGGCTAAAGAAAGAAGTACAAACTTGCAAACTATTGTTCACATCAACTTTAAACTCAACATGTAAGTTAAAAATAGCTCAACTGAATGTTACAAAAGAACCTAACAAGCACAGGTGACCTACTGTTTTTCTGAACGAAGATTTAATTCAGTGCCTTCTTCATCGTGAACCACATGGGTATTACTTTTAAAGACCTTGTAAGCCTCCAATATGCACCAATTTACTCTGAGAATTTGGCCTATATTCACAATATAGCTTTACAAAATAAATTACATGAACGCTCTGATTTCAAATGAGAGGAAAACACTGAAGCTGTGCAAAAGTTGGATTAAAAGCCAGGAAAAAAGTAGTTTATGTTACCTTTCCAAGAGGAATATTTTAATAGAATTTGTACCTTTTATCCTTTTTAATAGACTGCCCTGTGTCTGATAAATTTAAACAGAGGATTTATATATGACTATAGCAGGGGTTGCCATGTTTGGGGTAATGTTAAACACTCTCACAAATCATTATTGATTTAAAATTATTCTGATTAGTTTCAGATGGCTGGAAAAGGCTGCAGGTGGAATAAATCTAGATGTCATCTTTGTGTTCTTAGTCTAGCATTGCCCTCATTATAGAAGCATCATGCATAGGTTGTGTCGGCAGACTTTGCTTTAAAATACAAGTCTAGGCTTCATGTGAAGAAGGATAAATAGCTGCCTTCTCGTTACATGAAAGTTTCATGGTGCTTGCAATGCAGGATCAGGAGGCAGTCAGAGAATAATGTCCAAGCACAAAAACTGCATCTGTAATACATATGAGGGCACCTGGACTGCATATGTCATTATTTAGCATCCTCAGTTCTTCTTGACAAGCTATTGAAATATACAGACATATAGAACCAAAATGAATATTTGAGAATTGAAAGTGTTTCTGTATTATGTTTAGGGACCTTTATGTTCTTAATTAAAGAAGTGTTATAATTGTCAGAGAGACTAGTAAATCTTATATTTTGCTTGCTGGTAAAGAGTTGCTGTAAGTGTTTAAAATGCCCATTAATTATAAATCATATCTCTTCATTTTTTACAAATATTAGCCAAATCTTCAGTTTTACAACTCTTTATAGTCTCATAACATCTCTGTGAGTGACGAAAAGTGAAGAACTTTTATGTTTATATTGTCTTCCTGTCCTCCCTCTCAGTTTGGAGAATGTATAGGTTATGCTATTGTGCTTAAAATAATTATTTGTTCATTTTAAAAAATGGCAATGTAGATTCAGTAGCTTGAGAAGTAGGTGTCCACCTGAAGAAAAGATATAACAAGCAGAAGAAAAGATAATTTTTCTTTTCTTTTTTACTGTTTTTAAACACAAGTGTGGCAGCTGCTGAATATTCTGGAGTCTGGTCTCATAGTTGGGGTTAGAGTGCACTGGGCAGTCCGCTGAGAGTAATGTCCAGTCTCTGACTGTTAACTGGACTTATGTATACAGCAGGTACTCACCCTATCGCTCTGCGCTGTCTAAACTAATAAGATTCTGTACATGTCTGGGCAGGGAGCCCTTAAAAGACAGTGAGCTCCACTGTCTTAACACCGAACTATTACTAGACTCAGGCAGCAGCTGTGCAGGGGGTTTCAAACTACTTTGAAAGTTTAGATGCTGTTGTTTTAGGTTCCTAAGCCTTTTTTTTGGAATTTGTCCCTTTGTGTCATGAGGACATAAATAGGAATGGAATGAAATGGAATGGAATGGAATGGAGTAGAATAGAGTAGGATAGGATAGGATAGGATAGGATAGGATAGGATAGGATAGGATAGAATGGAATGGAATGGAATAGAATAGAATAGAATAGAATAGAATAGAATAGAATAGAATAGAATAGAATAGAATAGAATAGAATAGAATAATTTCAGTTGGACCAATATCTGGTCCAACTGCCTGACCAAAGCTGACCAAAAGTTAAAGTATGTTATGAAGGACATTGTCCAAATGCCTCTTAAAGACTGACAGACTTGGAGGACTGACCAGTTCTCTAGGAAGCCTGTTCCAGTGTTTGACCACCCTCTTGGTAAACCTCCCCTGGTGCATCTTCGAGCCATTCCCATGTGCCCGATCACTGGATCCCAGGGAGAAGAGATCAACTCCTTCCTCTCCACTCCCCTCCTCAGGAAGCTGTAAAGAGCAGTGAGGTCACCCCTCCAGCCTCCTTTTCTCCAAACTAGCCAAACCCAAAGTCCTTAGCTGCTCCTCACAGCACATTGCTTCCAACACTTATACACAACAATAATGCATGGGCAAAGAGCAAATTAACTGATGGCTCTTGTATTCATGTCCTCAGAATGCAGGCATGTAAAGACATTGAATGCACGTGAAACTCCAAGTAATAAGCACAAATAATCATGTAGCATCAGAAAATTCCTACATCCAACTCATAGCCTAAGAGCTATCACAAAGGAAAGGTTTCTCAATTTGAACAGTTATGTAGCTAGCTGTAACATCTGCAATTATATTGGATAATATATTTCTGTTTTCAGAGTGGGGACATATTACCACAATTCCAGATATTAAATTAACGTTATAAATATTTCCTGGCATCTAAAGCATCTAATAATTAGACATATTGGAGAGAATGAGCTCCTGACCTTCTGCATCTTGAAACTATTTTTTCTTTCATTAAGAGATAAACAAAACTGTGGATTGGGTGAAAAGCAGTGAATGGGTTAAAAGAAATAATCCCAACCAAAAATATCATTATCACAAGAAATGTTAGGGTAAATGCTAGGGCAGATTGTTTTCTGTGTGAAGATTTTATTGGCAGTGTTTTCATCTTGCTTTTTACAAAGATTAATGTAAACACTGTCACCTTTTTGATAGATATTGATGCAGTAGTAATTGTCCTCTTCTCCCCTCCCCCCCCCTTTTTTTTTTTCCTTTCCAAAGTTGGATTATTTTGGAGGAGGAAAGCTTATTGCATGTTCCAGTCAAGAAACACTGGCAGCACTTTTGTAACTGAACCGGCTATTTATTTATTGATTAGCAGCAGTAAATAACAATAAAAGACAGCTCAGCCTCCAGCTGCCTGATTGGCTGATGTCAATTTTATGTAGCAGAATAGAGAGGAGAGAGGCAAATGGAATTGAACATTGTGAATGGATAATGGTCTCCCACAACAAGTTAAATGTTGAGGCACTGTAAGTGAAGTTATATAAAATAAATACTTAAGTGAGACTGAGACATTTATTTTCAAAGCAGGAGACCACAGGAGGTCACAAAGTTTAATTCCACTGTCACTGTTCCTATGATATGAAGAATTAATATTATAAAATCAATAAATATATGAAAGCGGCTTTGTGGATCAATGGAAGAGCTATCTGCACCAAAATCCTGCATTTTGATTTTCTCAGGCTACAGGAATCTTCCCCATTCCATGTATGCTGAAGAAAGTTTAGTTAGAAGTAGGAGATATGAGAAAACAAAAACTCTGAGGTGAAGTTCAAAGTAGCATAAATTAACTTTTTGGTAAAGTTCCTTAGATTAAGTCTGAAAGTTTTTCATAGGAGGAAAAAAGTAATAAATTTTACATTAGTAGGAACCAAATCCAACAATAAAAATTGCCACCAAATAATTAAAAAAGAGATGATAGAAGGAGGCTGTTTATGGTGGAACATATATAGTGAGAGGATCAAAAGGCACCAGTACAGATTCACCTTCAAATTTTAGGTCAGAAAGTGAATTTTTACTTTTAGTTGTGAATGGGTTCATTTTTGGACACTTGGAATTTTGAATGTCTGTGTTAATGACATGAAGTCATCTAGAGTTCTTTCAGTCACTAGGGTGAGTGAATAAAATACATTTTATTCCCATCTGTTCTTTTACTGCTTGCCCTACTGTTGTTTTCCTGTCTTCTCACCCTAACCACAAAGCGACCTTGTCTGGTGCATGCTTCAGGAAGAAAACATGTGATCTTAGGCATGAGTATGGCTCTACAAAAATGAGGTTTTGTCTCTGGTTCAATGGTGCTGTCTCTCTGTAGCTTCCTTCATGGCTTTTGGATGAGCACAGATGTCTTTATTCAGAGAATTGGGTTTCTCAGTTCTAGGGCTATTGATATTAGAAGACAACTGCTGTTTAACACTGTCTGAAAATCAAGTGTGAGGATGTAGAACCACTTTGCTGCCACTCAGGGTTGGTATAGTTGGCTGGAGGTCTCTCCTGTTGGACACGTTGGAGCATGGAATCATACTCAAATTAACCTGAATCTAACCAGGCTGAGCAGTTCTCTTAATGAGATGATTTTCAGAACAGGATCTATAAGAATAAGCATGAGATTGCTGGCCCATGCTAGGGCTCCTTCACTCTGTTTTTAGAGTAATGAAAGCTAATACCATGTACTAATTTGACTGCCCAGGCCTGAATGGATTTAGGTTCAAACTGTTTTTAAAAACTTGCTAGATGTCTTTTCACATTTTAGATAACTGCCTCTTAGACATTGTGGAAAACATTATCTCCTTTTTACTGCTCTGCATTGATGATCTAGAGAGGAGAAAATCAAGTTAATCCAGAAACTGTGATGTGGCTTGCAAAGGTGGCAGCATTGGTACTGAGTTATATAAAGTGCAAGTGACTCAGGAAATTTGGCTTCCATTTTCATCTCTGTTGCTGATGTGCTTTGTCATGCAGCCTTTCTGTGCTTCAGTGTCAAAATACAGCTTATAATTAGCATGGGATCTTCAGGTAAAAGGCTTTATACAATCAAAAATGTGACTGTGGTGAAAACTAAAGTAAATTGTACTTGTTAATAGAATGCTGTTGCCTATTTTTTAAAATACCTACTTGTGCCTGCTTTGTGATCTGAAAATAACTGGTCAATAGTTTTTTATTTCATTAATCATTCATGGCAATATCAGTTTTAGTTCTGATTGTATTAGAATATTTCACAGCCAGATGCTATGAATAAAGACAGTATTTTAGTTTGACAAAGATAAACAAGGAATATAAAAAACCCACCTCCAGAAAAATGTAGTTTTCAGCTCAGAGGAGAAAATCTGTTTTTGCTGGCTTTCTTAACATTTTGAACTCCACTTGGGAGATGTTTCATTTCTGTGTGTTGACCAGGAAGCAGTTAACTGAAAAGACAAACTGCTGTATGTAAGTGAGGGGAAACACAGAGAATATGAAGAACACACAGAAAAAATAGGGAAAAGGTTGAAGTGGTATTTTGAATGGTCAGTCTTCTCTAGAAAATATTAAAAGAACAGCTTATTTAAAATGTCACCAACTGGGTCTTTTTTTGACGAAGGCACAAATATATATATTTATTTTTTTTCAGTGAAAAGTGTTGATTTCATCAGGAGTTGTGCATCACTATCAGGAAGATTTGTGAGTTTTGGTCATTAAACAGAAAGTCAGAAACCCACTTTAAGTTTTTGTTTTTCTTTGTGTTTTCTAGGAGCTTTTACACAATTTTTTTTACTAAAACCTGAAACCATTTCAAATGAGCTTGTGATTTATTTTCTTAACCCCCACTGTGTATTACTTGGGCACAGCTCTCCTGAAGAACAACTTCTTTGTGGTCTACTAATGTTTTTGGCTTTCATTCCATTTGTAAACTTAAGCTAGGTATAACTTTCTTCTCTCTGAAAAGGATTTGGCTAGTGTTCTTGCAGTGTTGGCCAAAAAGCAACCATTGACTTGTAGTCAAACACATCTTTTATTTCACGTGCTGAGAGCAATAAAACCAAAAAAAGAAGAAATATTCATGGGAGACCATGCAGTCTTCCTATGTAACAGTCTACACTGATCTGAAAAGAAAATTGTAATCTATCTCTAGAAACAACAAAATGCTAAAAATGTAAAGGTTCAGTAAACAGAAAAGAAAATCATAACAGGCACAGATACACTTTAAACATTTGAAATCATATATTTAGTGGATTATATAAGTTTCAATCACCACTAGAGTCATCCATTAAAATAAAATTAAATAGGTTGCAGCATTGCTGTAGGACTTCAGGGTATTTTTTTTTACGTGGGTTTCAACCATGAAACTCCATTAGCTTTGGCTCTTTTTATTTAAATACATTTTTTTCCAAAAATTGGAACCTTGCAGTGAACACTGAGTTTAGGTCCAGCTGCTTTTACATTTGCTGTGAGACATGAGCTAAATCATACCATTTGGACTTCCAGTCTTGTAAACAGCCACAGTTTCACTACAAAAGCTTTTGGGCTGAACATTATGACAGTGAAATTTCTGCTTCTGGTTGCTGTCCCTGAAGTTGTTATTCTTTTGCTGCTTTGTTTTGACTTGTCTAGGGATATTAAAACTGTTACTGCTACTGGTATCAACTTACAACTCAGCTTAAATTTAGTACCAAACTTTTAAAATGCCATTTACCATCTGCTGAAGCCTTAAGGTAAACATACATGACTGGCAATAATTCACATAGGAATATTCCCTATTAGCCTGTGTTGCGAAGAGCAATCTTCATAGATATAGCTGCATTCCATTCTCTAAATTGGTTTTGAATTTGCTTGTGACTGACTTTAGTCACTAGAGCAGAGTGGAAACCACATTTTGAAAAATCTCCTGTCTCACTTCCCAGAACTGTCCATTTCTCAATTTTTTTTTTTTTTTTTTTATTTTAATTTTTTCATTTTAAAAAGGGAAACTCACAGCCATATGCTGTACAGTTATCTGTGATCTATTGGTCAAACTGTCTGATTAATGCATGATTGCAACACTTCTCTCCCCACTGGCAAACTGCATTTCCACCAGTGGTTACAAAAAGGATTGCTTAAGCACATACTCTGACATCTCCATTCTTAAATTAATCCAAAAGACAAGAAAAATAGTCTACAAATTCCTCCACATTAGGAAGCTCTGGTGTTTACTCTGAAGAACCTGTACAATGGGAACTGAGATGCACCTTTGCCTGTTCACACAGTGGCTTCTGCAACAGCCATGTTATTGGGCCATAATGATTAGGACATGGATTATTGTCTGGTTAGTTTGTTTAAAGTCTGATTGGTGTTATATAAGAGAGTTAAATGGCCTTAGAAAGCTGGTATCTTGATATGTCTTTTCATACCTCCTATTTATAACTGCTAAATAGTAGCTGAGTGGGGCACTACTATCCTTAAAGAATTGTGTCTTTTGTTCAAAAGAGCAATCAGTTAACGAAATACGAGATATCACTACAAATGTAAGAAGGAGAAATGTAGGTATAATGATATATTGGGGCTGTGAGGTAAATAAAGTACAAGCCTGGAGAAGAGCTTAAACGATGGAAAGAATGAACATAAAAAGAAAATGGAAATGTAGATAAATTTTAAAGCCAGTTTTGAGAAAACAGCAGCAACATACAATCAGTATCTGACACAACATGTGCAAGTAGATGAATTATTCTCATCTTTAGGTCTTATAGCTGTATAGATAGGTTCAGCAGAGTTCCTGTCTTTTAGAATGGGGACTGTGAATTAGGAGGCACTTGGGAGCCAAATGAAATAATTTGTTGATTAATAAAAAAAGACACAGAAGGAAAACTGTCCCCAAGACTTCTGAAGCCCAACCCCAGCAAAACTACCATTTTGACAGAAAATAGTAGGTGTGAAAAGCTGTTACTCCTACAAGGACTTCCTTCTTCATAACCATCAGTGCTTCACAAAGACAAGGAGTTTAAATTTTGGAAGCAACAAATATTGTGGAAGTTGTATGTGGTTTTCTAATGGCACTGTAGTCCATGTTCCTACCATGTTTTTACCATGCAGATGTTGCGTAGCATGTGGGAGACAGCTGTATGCTGAATAGCTTAATACAGGAAAGCTTCACATGTAGAAGAATAATTATTCCTAACAGCCTTCTTGACCCAAGTAGGATGATTTAGTATTCCCTTGTTGCCTCTTGGAAACCTATTAGTAAAATTAAAACCATTTTCCCTTTACTGAAATAAATAAACTTCCATGGACTCTGCAAGGGTGAGAATTAGAAGTCAAATAGACTTAGATATCAATGGATGAAAATCCTTAGTTATATGATAATTGTTCACATTATTTAATAATATCTGTGCATTACACTCTAAAAATGCTACAATAATAATAATAATAATAATAATAATAATAATAATAATAATAATAATGCTAAATTTTGTTTTATTCAGTAGGTTTTGGAAGAGTTGTTTACATTTTACAGCTGTGTCTTACTAGCCAGGTTAATGGTTGGACTTGATGATCTTAAAGGTCTTTCCAACCAAAATGATTCTATGTTTCTATGATTCTGTATTAGAGCAAGAAGTATCACACAGGCAAGACCATAATGCGTGCTCTGTATTATTCAGGCAATGTAAGAACAGCAGTTCAAACATCTACTTGAACTGCCTCTGGAAAGTCTGTAAAATGTTATATAAAGTATCTTTAAAGCAAAGAAAGGAACAAGATATTACATATATGCAAGAAAATATTCTCTTCATGGACGAAAAAAGTCTAGGAAGAAGTCAGCTTTATTTAAAGAAATTTATTATGTCCATAGTGTGTGAGTTATGCAAACTCTTCAAAACTTGCAGCAGAAACCAAACTACCTTAAGCATGTGAAGGTGTGTACCAATTGTTCCACAGTTTTTGATGGGGAGCAAGATGGTATGAGAAAATGGTACATAAATGATGTTGATTCTCTGCCTGTCCTTTGTCCCAAGCCTCCTATTCCTTGTAGAAGAGCATTCCCTGGCTCTTCTACAATATTTAATATTCAGAGAAGTTAAAGTCTGGTCTCCAAACTTAGGCTCTTGCACTTTCCTAGGGAAGTACTGTGTCCTCTGCTATATGTTGTATGGCATCAGCTAGGCAACATAGCCAAGTAATCTCTTGCCTATGCCCTGCTGCAGTCAGTCATTTGTCCCTTAACAGTATTGTCATGCTTATGTCCCAGAGGACACCATATACATTTGAAATTCCAGAGTGTGAGAAAGATGTCATTGTTTTTAGAGAGCACTATTTATCACAAAGTAAGAAAGAGCAGCTGGCCAGTGCTCTCCTTCCATATATTCTCCTGTGATTTGCTGCTTAATGAGATCTAAATGCTAATGGCACAAATGCCTGCTGAAACCCAGCCCATCTTTTTTT
>VXBL01009788.1:3440-22710 GCA_013400195.1 Aramus guarauna
ACGTGCACCCCCAGGCACCCCATGAATGGTACACGGGGGGTGCTGGAGGGGGTACGTGCACCCCCAGGCACCCCACAAGAGCTGCCTCGCCGGCCGAGGGTCGTACAGCACCGTGCACGGCCGGGGTACACCCAGACCCCCGTCCCGTCCCCGCACCTTTCTGCCGGTTGGCACGGGGGCCCCCACGCAGCCCCCCGGCCTCTCCTCGGGACACGGCTCTGCCGGGCAGGAACGAGCTGCTCCGTGACTCATCGCCGAAGCACGGCCTTCTCCTCCCAACCCCGGAAAAACCAGCACGCCGCCGGCACTGGTGCCAAGCCGGCCCCAACCCCGCCGAGGTGGCCGAGGGACCCGGAGCCCTGACCCCGCTGCCGGCAGCAGGTGGATGGTGGTCCTGGGGCCACGTTTGTCACCCTCCTGCTGCCATAAAACCCCTGGGGACCCCAAAAGCCACCTCCCCCCCCTCCCCCAGCTCTCTTAGGCCGGGACAAGCACCGGGGCGGCCGAGGCACCGGTGCTGGCACAAGGCAGGATAAAACTTGGCAAAAACCAGGCTCAAGGGAAACCCGGCACCGTTGGAGCACACGCTCCAGCTAAAAATCTTATTTTAGGTGTATTTGCCCTCCCCTTGTTGTTTGGGGCAGCCTGGGCTTTGGTAGCTCCATCTTGTGTCCCCCAGTTTTCCTCCTGCAAGGAAAAAAAAAAAGAAATCACCGGTGGAGCATCCCAGCGGAGCTTTGCCGGGTCTTTGGCTCCGGCACCTGGCGGATAAGAGGAATTTCCTGCAAGGGCTTTAACCCAGGGCTGTTCTCCAAGGCGAGGGCAATATCTGCGCCAGCTCGGGGTCAGCCCGGGCCACCCCGAGAACCGGAGGAAAATTGGCCGTCAGGGACAAGCCGGCATCGACGTGGCGCTGAGCACGGTGCGGCCGCTCGCTGATGTTGGGAGGAAGGAATAAAAAAAAAAAACCAAACAAAACCCAAACAGCGGGAGCTGGAATAGAAAAATCCCGATGCAGGGAAAGCCCTTGGGAAAACCTTCCCCGCTCGCAGCCCTGGGGCTGTAGCTGTTAATGAACATTATCACAGCGAATTTTCCTCTTTCTGAACCCATTTAGAGCTTCAGCAGCCAAAACACCCGGTGCCAGCAAGCAGCTGGATTTTCTCTTTACGCTGTGCAAAGCTTTGCTTGGGTATTAAATTCTCTAAAGCATCCCTGGGTGCCGGCCTTCGAATGCAGCCGGGGAAAAGGTTCTTCCAAAAAAAAAAAAAAAAAAGTGACAAAAATGGTGATGGAGGGGTGGTTGGGGGGTTCTTCTTTAAACGAAACCTTGGATTTGGTACCTAAATAGAAGGAAAGCTTCCCCAGTCCTCGGGAAAGAGGATGTTGTGCTCCACGGCGGCCAAAACCCCAAGAAAACCCCAATAATTCACTCGATGAAGAGCAGCCCCCGGGTAGGGAATTTGGGACACGAAGGGCTGGGACCCCCAGAGCCCGTTGGGGCTGGATTCCCCCCTCCCCGGGGTGAAGCAGAGGAAGAAGAGGCACGGCCGCTGCCCAGGGCTTAATTAGTTGAACGTCGTTTATTGTCAGTGAATCTATGGTAGCACAAACGAAGGATGCGGTGTACAGCCCGATTGCGACGCGCCATCTAGTGCTCGCTACAGCGGTGCTCGGGAGGGGTAGAAAAAAAAATAATAATAAAAAAAATTAAAAATAAAACCACCAACCTAATATTGAATTAATAAAAAACCCCAAAACAACCTCTTTTGTGAATAAACAATTGCGGAATTAATTCAGGTCACTTCTTGGAGGGTTAGTGATAACCAAAGCATCCCACCAGCCTTCCCCACGCAGGGGCCGGGTAATATCAGCGAAGGTAAATGCTCCTTCGACAAAATAAAATGCTCGTGAACGGGTTTTGCACACCCTTAAAGAAAATCCTTACTGCACCCGGGGCCCGATGGCAGCAACGTTTCTCCCGACGACACCATTAAGTGCACTTATTTTTAAGATCTCGGCATCGAGTCGCAGCTTCCCCTTCTCCGGCCGATGGGAGAAAAAACTTTCCCGGGGGCAGATTTGGTGCTTTTCCTCCATGAAAGGTGCTTTGGGGGCTGAGTCGCTCTCGCTCTCCCACCCCGCTAGAAAAGAAAAAAAAAAAAAAAAACCCAAACCAAACCCAGAGGTGCCAGAAAAATATCCAGCCCCACGCCCCGAAAACATCGGGTGGGCTTTAGTGTGTTTGTGAAGAGGAGCTGGCGGAGGGTAGGTATCGTCTTTCAATAAATATAATTTGTATTTAATAGTCCCTTAAAAAAAAAAGAAAAAAAAAAAAAGAAAAAAAATATTTAGTTTCACCATAAAGGAAACAAAAATGACCTGAAAAAATCCTTCGTGGTTCTGAAGAAACGCGGCTGGTTCGGGGGCGCTTGGGGAAGAGGCGAAACTCTGCCCTTCATGGAGAAAACACTCCGCAGAGATTTCCCCTCATTGCCTGAAGCTCAACAGTTTGGTTACTTTTCCCATTTGGATTTAAAAACACCCCCTGAACTAGGAACCGCAATAAACCCCAGCAATGTCGGGCATGGGAACCCCGTGGTGCTGGGAGCCCCGTGTGTCCGACCCCCCCTTTCCTCCGGAGAACGACTTTTTGGGGAGCTTTGCCCCTTTTCCTCCCCACTCCGGCAGCCACCGGGGCTCACCCGCTCCTCCGAGAGGGACCACGACACCATCAAACTCCGTTAACCAGAGCCCAAAGCACCGGCCAAACTTGCTTTCCCCCCCCCCGACTCCCCCCCTCGGGAGGAGGAAGAGGGACAGCGTCTCTGGCAATGATTTCCTCCTAGGAGGATCCATTTTTTTTCCCTGTAAGACAATATTACGCAGAACTCTCTCACGTTTACAAGATTCAAGCAAAGCTCCCGTAAACCTCCGATGTTTTAACAGCCGAGATGTTTTCCCGACGGCGCTTCGTGACAGGGTCCGATAAATCAATGCCAGGCGCTTCCCCCCCCCCTCCCACCATCCGTCGGTTTGGCACGGCGGCAGGATGGAGTTAACCAAAACGGAGCCAAATCCCCCCGAAATCCCCCCCAGGAAGCGCTGGTGAAGCGTCGCCTTTTGCCTTCCCTCCTCCGTGGTCCCCAGCCCCTGCTCCGACGCCTGGAGGATACTTCCCGAACCGAAATAAAGCCGCCGCTCCGATTCCAGGAAAAATAAACTGCAGAAATTGGTTTATAAATCAAGTGACCTCCCTAAAGTGAGGTGGTTTTTTTTGTTTTTTCTTTTTAAACATTTCAGCTTAATATTTGGGGTGAAGCAAGAAATCACTGCAGGGGAAGCGGGGGGGGGCAGAGCCTGCGGCGCTTTACCAGCGCTGGATATTCCCGCCCCTGGGTTAAAGTACATCGGAATTACGGTAATTTGAGAAAAAGATTTGCCATCCGGCATTTCCTCCGAGATAAAGAGGACGTACACGGGAGCCACCCTGCAAATCGCCGACGGGAACATCCATCGTATATCAAAGCCCTTTCGCAGCCGGGCAAGGCTTATCTAAGCTCGGCAACTTCATAAAACCAAAGAGAACAACTTAAATCAGAGTTAAACCATCCCTGGGATATTTAAAATCCGGTGACAAGCGGCTTCGACGGTTTGACCCAAGCCGTTAGGACCCTGTGCAGTCGCCTCCTCTAGAAAAGGCCTTAATTTGTGGGTTTTTAGGTTTATATTAAACGGGAAAAAAACTTGTATGTTAGAACCGAGCCTTAGGGGTTGGGGGAGAATAAGGCTTCGGGTGATTCTCAGCGTTAAGTACACTTTCACCTCCTCAGCCCGGTTCTCTCGTCCCTTCTCCCCGGGAAGGGCAGCGGGCAGGATCAGCACGGGAAGGGATTGCATAGTTTGCTGCCTTCTGAAAAACACCCCCCCCCCCAAAAAAATAATAATAATAAAAAAATTAAAAATGAGGGAATGTTGTAAAGCTTTGAATTATCGGTATAATTCATGTTTTATTTTCACGTGGTAAAACGCTGAACCGTGCTCTATACAGGATCGAGTCCGGTTTGGGAGTTGAAGTTACCAAAAAAAACAAAAAAAAAAAAAAGGAAAGAAAAGAAAAGAAAAAGATCTGTGCAAACATTGCAGTGCTAAAATTAAACCCACCCTGCAAGACGTGAACGGGAGCGTACGGTTCCTCCTACGCCGCAGGGGCTGGGACGGAGAGGGGGGGGAGAAGGGAACGTAGCGGACCACGTCGAGCGTGTAAGTTAGTTACGGGTTCACCCCCCCCCCTCCCCGCCCCGCTCTTTAGCCCTATTATCAAAAATATCTTTTTAATATTCCTCAGCCTAAGGTCAGTTACGTGGCTCAGCAAAATGGAGCCGAGTTAATTCGATTCAGCAGAACAGAGGTAGTACGGAAGTAGCTTGCTCAAGTAGAAAGAGTTATCGCGGAGGAGGGGGGGGGGGGTGTGTGTGTGTCCACATACGGCTGCGAGCGCCCGGCAGCCCGCTGCGGATTTACCTCCCGGTGCTGCGGGATGCTCTTTGTCCTCTCTACTTCCCCACGCCGATGGTTATTGCTGGGTGGAGACACTGACCTTGTTTCTTGGCTTAATTCTTACTAAGTTGGGTCAACCGTACCGCGAACGGAACGGTTTTTGCACAGTACTTCTGCGGGGAAAAAAAAAAAAACCAACAAAAAAAACAACCAACAAAACCTCAAAACCACTCAAGCACTGTGATCACCTCCCTCCGTCTCCCTCCCACCCCAAGAAAGAATTTTAAAATAACATTTTAAAAACAGAGTTGAGCCCGTCAGAAGGGCAGAGCCCGGAGCCCGCTGCTAAGAGAAGCTCGGAGACATCCGATGGGGCCGGGCTCAGATGAGTTCAGCCAAAAAAAAAAAAAAAAAACCCCAAAAAAAACCCCAAACAACCCAAAACCAAACCCCAACAATGTCCAATTCCAACTAAGTTTCGCTCAGTACCAGCAAAAAGAAATATCAAATAAAAACAGCGTTGAAAACGGAAAAAAAAAAAATTAAAAATCTCTCGCAATTAAAAGGTTTGTGACGTTCGAACTGAAATCGCTGGGGTGTTTTCGCTCCATTCTGGGCGGTTAGCGACGTCGGAGTCCAGCCGGAAGGACCCGCCGGGGTGCTGCTCCCCGTTCGCCTTCTCCGAAAGCTTTGGTCTGCTTTATTGGATCGTTTTGAAGAATTCCCCCCACCTCTCCTTCCACCCTGTGCTCCAACCCGAGCACACCCTCTCTAATCCTGGTCATCCTTTGCCAGAAGCAGCCTCTGGAAAAGCATCTTCCTCCCTCTCGCCGGGTCTCCGGGAGGAGGGGGGGGGATTTTTCTCCCCCACCTCTCCCTCCCGCCACCCTCCTGCATCACCTCCATCACACCAGCCAAATCCCACTTCTCAGCCCATCCAACCAAATACCCGCTCCCTCCTTCCAGAGACAGGGAGAGGAGCGTGGGGCGTGTTAAAAAAAAAAATAAAAAAAAATATATATTATTGCATTCCCCATCTCTCATGGGTCCCAAGATCAGCGCCGGGGCAGGGCGCTCAGAACCTGTGCACGAGAGCCTCCCGCTCCTTGCGTTTCAGCTCCTCTCTGTAACAGCAGGAGCAGAAATTCCCAGTTTCTGGATGTCCGTAAAAACTGCAGTTTGGCTGCTTGCATTTGGTCTGCTGAACGTTATAAAGAACTCGGCTTTTATTTTTATCCGCCGGCGTTCCTTTCTGCGAGCCGTCCTGCTCGAGGTATTCCCTGTAGCCGTTGCTGTGCGGAGGGAGGCAGGCGGAGCCGTCGCAATCCGACGGGTAGGCGGGATGGATGTCCGTGTCCGTGGGGGAGAACCTCCCCAGGTGGGAAGGGCTGGGTTGGTAGGGATTCGGCCGCGACTGGGTGCAGTGTCTGGGTAAGGTGGCGTAGGGAGGAAGGCTGCTGCAGGAACCCCCGGCTACTTGCCGTCTGCTGTCTTGGTAGCCGGGAGGATGCGACCCTTCCACGCTGTTGACCATGGAGGGTCTGGGAAAGGTGAAAACTCCCGAATAACCGGAGGGAAAAGCCGCTATTTTAGCGCTTACGGCCAGATCCGGGGTCTGGATGGTGTACGCAGGGGGTGGCTGGGGGTAAGCGGGGTTGAGCATCGTTTCCTCGCCCTTGTGGGTGTTCGCCTCCGGCTCCGGCTTCTTGGCAGGGCCGGCGCTCCCCAGCACCTTCTTCTCCGCCTCCTTTTGTTTCTGCTCGGCCATAAAACGTTCCTCGGCATCCAGAAGGTACCGCTGGATCATCTCCTCCTGGTACTGGTGACGGTTGCTGGTCTTAAGGTGGCCGGCGAAGATGAACTTGCGCTCTCCCTGCATGGCGGCGCGGAGGATGCTCAGGCTCAGCCTGACGTCGTTGCTGTATTTGTAGGGGTCCGACGGCTTTTCGGGGGCTGCTTTACCCGGGCAGGTTTTCTCCACAGGAGCTGACAAATCTCCTTGGGAAGATTCCTCTTTGCTGCCTTTCCTTGACTTCAAGGATCCTTTCTTCTTCTTCTCCAAGGTATCTCCCTGCCCGTTGCTCACACCTCCCTTGATAGTTTTGCTGTGCATCAAGCCGCCCATGTTCTTTTTTAGCTTGCTCCCCAAAGTCTTGCCGAAGCTGCCAAGCTTATTGGCGACCGAGTCCGCCCGTTTTTTATCTTTTTCCTTATCCTTTTCTCGGTCTTTCTTTGGTTTCTCTTTGTCCTTGCAACCCCTGCTGCCACCGTTACTTGCCGAACTGCTGCAGACCGATTCCTTGTCCGACTCTCCCGACTCCGCAGCTGAACGAGCGTCGTCGCCCGCGGAGGCCGTCGGGGATTCCGGCTGGGCTAAAGGCGCCTGGGGAGAAAGAAAACACATATATCAAAGTCCAGAAAGTTCCTCAATTAAGGTTTGTCGGGCTGAAGGTGAAACAGAAGCAGGCGCTTGCTTGGAGAACGGAGGGGACAAGATTCAAACGCTCTGTGCCACGTCCCCGGCAGCCGCCCTGCACATCTATAAACGTCTCAACTTGCCGAGCTTTCAGGGGAAAAGCGAGAGAAGAGGAAGGGGGTGCTACTGGTGAGGAGGGGGCCAACAAATTCCCCGCTCTGATCACCCACAAAGGCGGCGGGCACCCGTTTCCCTGGGGTCACGGCATCCTCCATCCCTTCGCATCAATGTCGAGACGGCCGGGACGGGGACGGGTTCTGGTATTTCTGAGCAAAACAGCTGAGAGGATGTGGCCACAACCAAAGGTCACAACCAAAACGGTACCAGCAGAGCTTTGCTACAGAGATGATGCCTCAATAGTTTCAGACAGGCCAAACCAGCTCATATTTAAGGTTGGAAATTCTTCTCTTTTAAAAAAAAAAAAAAAAAGGCATGAAAAACTCTAGGAAAAAAGCGCACGTGCAAAAACCAAGTTGTTTTCCTGCTCGGAGCAGCGTTAGCCGTCATTTCTGGAGGCGCAGACAACCTCGCATGAAGGAGAGCGAGCCGGCTGACGGCTTCATGTCTGCTGCCCTGCAAAAAGGGAGTTTAAATAATTAAAGAGTAAAGAAAACTCTCCTTGTCTCTTTACCTGCATGTCACAAGGCAATGTGATCCATTTAACATTCATGTAGCTGTGCAGCAAGTGCAGCTTTGCTTCCAGTGATAACGTCACGCTAAAATTTAAAGCAAGGATAAAAAGAAAAAGTTAGTCAAGTTTCGTTTTAATAACTGAGGTTTTCTCCTCCATATTTACAGTTATTTGCCCGTTGTCTTTCTGTTACAAAGCGAATTTTAACACAGCAGGTGTAAATGCATCGAGACGGCGGTGATACAAAAAAAAGTGACGTTTTTGTAGCCTTCCAAACCTTTCAATTAGACCCAAAATCAATAGATAAGATTCCTGAATGCCAACATCAAGCTTGCTACGAGTTAAAACAAACTCGACAAGCAATCTTGCTTGTACACGAGACAAATAACAAAAAAGTCGATGTGACAGATCTAAACAGAGCTAGTTTCAAAATGATTCTCCTCTCCACAAAAACAACTGCAGAAAAGAGTAAAGATGTTTTGGCAAAAATTTCCACTTGTCAGAAAAAAAAAAAAAAGAAAAAAAAAGAAGAAAAAAGAATTCTTTCCACTGAAAACACAAGGACAGAGTCTTTTCTGCTGGCTCCAAACCCTTCAAAATGAGACACCACATCAGTAAATCCCTCACTGAATTTTAATACTTTGATGGTGGAGGTTTCTAGGTTTCCTAAGGAGAAGTCAGATGACGGACCAGTCCCGGTTCCAGCTCTCTGACCAAGCCCTACACCCACCGCTGCTCGCTTCTGCCTCAATAACAGGAAATTCGCTACTACCAAACCACGGCTCGCCCGTAGTCCGACTCAAAAATAGGAGCGGTGTCGGACTGCGAGGCATCATCCTCCCAGCTCCAGGGGCCCGTGCTCGGAGATCTTCGTTATCTCCGAGCGGGGATAGAAGGCTGGAAAAATAATTTTATTTTTTTTTTTAAATATGTGAATACAACAGCCGATCCTCCGTCGCTCCTCGATTCTGAGCTACGCCTAGTCTGAAGCTCTAGGATTTGGAGCAATCATCTCTTCACCTTGTGGGAATGAAGCTGATGAGATGTCACAATCCTACCCCAAAATGTACCAAAATCGGGGCATCGGAAGCAAGAGAAAAAACCCATTCCATCCCCACCGAATAGGTTCATACCCCGAGTATAATTTTCACCCAGACACAAGGAATCCTCCAACAACGAACCCTCCAGCCTCCGGTTCACCGACCTGGCCAGCTTGACGTTGTCGCTGTCGTCTTTTCCCCACTGCCATTCCTTCCCAGGATCCACGGCAAAGTGCACGGGGAGCAGCTTGTGTTCGGAGTCCGTCAGGGGGATCACAGCTACGCGAGGGACAGAAAACCCGCTTTTCGCACCCGAAAGGACAAACCTGGCCCGTTAGCAGCCAAGCTCCGAGCGCCCAACAGGAACATCATCGATTTTGAGGACAACGGACAGAATTCCCCTCCCTCGACCTGCTGGCGATGCAGCCCACGAGCCGGTTGGTTTTCTGGGCTATAAACACACGTTGCCGGCTCGTGTCCCCCCACCAAATCCTCCTCCGTGGTGCCGCTCTCGATCCTGTATCGATATAAATCTTATTTATCACCTACCTTGATCTTTTGTGGGTTCTTTCTGCTCCATGGATACCAGGGCAGAGAAGTGGGCTTGGTCGTAAGCCAGGACCAACGGAGAACGATGGCATTTGTTGGCTGGGACTTCCAGGGGAAGATAAATCCCTCCAAAAGGAATAGGGGCAAAGGCTGGGGAAAAAAAAACCAACCAAACAAACCCAAATGGTTTAGTTTTCATGATAGGTTAAAGAGTTAAGAGTTGTTTATACTGAAACTGCTCCAGAACAAGCTGTTTGCTTCATTCAAGGTTCATTCAAGGTTTCACCTGCAATTATCTGTCAGCTCGAGGGACAGTAAAAAAACCCCCGCAACCCAAAATAGGCATCAGGAGGAACACAGTTGCAAAATGAACTTGTATTTTCTATTAAAAAAAACAAAAAACACAAAACCTTTTCACTCCTCCACAAGACAGATTAAGATTTGCACGCAGAATGATGGTAATTGATTAATCTTTTCTGACAGGAAATGAAGTCTGCTAGTGGAAAATACGACACGCAGGGAATGGAATTTCCCATCTCTACGCACACGTGTGGGGTAAAAGAGAAAAAAACAATGAAAAACAATCACGTGGATGCTCTTAGAAATAGCAAAAGACCAAACTGCGACGCTGAACCGTGTCTCGTACCCGGCGTGGGAATCACCCACAGCACCCTGCAGCTCGACGCACCCCGTGCTCCGCTCTCCGGTTCACGATCCGGCTTCCTCAAGCAAAAAAGCCCCCGTGAAAATGTGCGGTAGAGAGGAAACACGCGGTTTGAGCCCGGATAATTCCTAAAGACTTCTAAAAATAGAGAAAAAGAGTGGAATTCTTACCTTCTCCTCCCGAGTCCCGCAGCATCGTGTCTGCCACCACCACTATGGGTCTCTTCAACACGTGGGCAAGGACGAAAACGTGAAACTCCTCCAGGCTCTCGTAGACCGGCTCTTCTGAGCTTTCCACACTTCGGGAAATGAGAAATTAAGTTTTCCACCTCGTTGCTTTTAAAAAAGGGGATGGGGGTCTTAATGCCTCTACGTGGCTGCCCGTAAAGTTCGATCTCAGCTCTAATTTGAGATTTTTTAGATCTAGACCCTAAAAAACTGTCCTACTCTAAGGCAAGGGTTTGTTTCCAGGAAATACCACGGTGCTGCTTGGCGCTCGCGGGAGCCTCTTATCTAAAAAGCCTCAAAAGCGGCGTTTTGTTTGGGATGGCCGCGGCGACAAAGGGCCCTTGAACTACAGAGCGAGCGCCGCAGAAATCCTCACAGCTTTCGTTTCTCTCCTTTTGGAGCCATCCACGCGATAAACAGGAGAAAAAGATTCGCTTGCATTATTTTTTTAATTCAGTCCCCCGCCACGTACCCTCCGCAGCCGCCCCCGTTGGTGCCGTAGTGCACGCGAGGTTCGCTGGATGCCAGCTTGATCAGCTCGTTCCATTCCTTCTGCCACTCCTCTTCGGTATAAACCAGACCGGACTGGAAAATAGCAAATTAATAACAATTTTAAATCCTCAAAGTAAATATTTTCCAATCTATAAAAAAAATGCAGCGCAATTTTTATACGCGCAGCCACCACTTTTCTCTATGCATTTATGCAAAAATAATCCATATATTATGCAAAAAAAAAGGCGTGCATTTCCAAATCTGTGTTCTCAAGCCAGCCAGGGAGATAATCTGCCTGAAATGAAAGTTTTCCTTTTTTGCGGGGTGGAATTAAACGTTCCAACCCACAGAACGAGAGGAAACCTTTACTGTTACACTAAACACGAAAGCATTAAGGATGACACAAGCTACCAACAAGAGACAGTGGGACAGATGATTGGAATTCGTTAAAAGGCAGAATTTATTTTCCTTCAAAAAAACGACAGAAGACACCACAGCATCTGTAAATATTCAATTCAAGGGTTGCTTTGGTATTTCAACACAGGAGGAACCTAAATTTTACTCGCATTTCCTTACGCGGTGATTGCAAAACGTCCATTCTGCAATCGCAGCCTCACCCTCCTCCTCCTCCTCCTCCTCCTCTCCCCGGCTCCACCATCGGAGCTCCGGCATCCAAACCCAACATCCCAAGTCCTCAAAGCTGCCAAGAAAACCTTCCGGGCGCGTGCCAGAAGTAACCCGCGGTGCGTTCAGCCTCTCCGCTTGCTCAGTGAGGGATTAATTAAAATTTCTCCGCTCCCGGTTACGTCGTCAGCGCGAATTCTTTCATCGCTGGTCCCAAGCTCGCGAAGCAAAGCGCGGGAGAATATTGCACCGGGAGCGGGTCGTGAAATTCAGAGCAGCGTCTGTCACCCTGGGCTGCTGCTTTAGGAGCGTGTTTGGAAAGGAGCAGCTCGGAATCCTCGACTTCCAGCCGACCGCTCAGGCGGTACCTGCAATTCCCACCCACATCCCGCATCTCCTGCCCCGATCCTTCGGCTCGGGCTGAGGACTACGACCAGGACACGACACCGCTGCATCCTCTACCCCGAGTATTTTTAAGTCCTTTTAACACCTGCAAGTCACAGGACTTTGCCGACAGCTAATTCCGGAGCACGCAGTTTAAAGGGACGGATAAAAGCACGCTCTCAGTAGCGGTAAAACCTCCGATCATTTAATAACCACTCTGCTTCAAATAGGGAAACACTTTTTTTTTTTCAAACTGTTAAGATGCAAATCTTTGTGCCCTTCCAAAAATAAAGAGGAAGCTGGAGAGTAAACAACATCCTCCAGCGTCAGGTGGAAAAAATAAAAAACCAAACCCAACCCCAAGTTTACCCTATTCACAAAAATACCCCAAACTATCTCGACCATCTCTCGCCACGTGAGGACGTTTAACTTTCCACCTTGACAAAGTCACCCCCTGCTTTTGGGGGGAGCCCGTGCCGCAGCTTTGAAAAGCCCTTTAATGTGGCAAGTTCACGAGTTTCCTTTTTTTGGTGGAAGAGTTAGCTTCACGCTTCGACCGAGGCGCATCTCACTGATCTTTATCGCCGGAGAGACCTACGCCACAGCGTCACTTTTCTCTTAAAAACCCGGCACGGCCATCGCATCCTGCTGGATCTTAAATACCCGGCGGCGACGTTTGTTTTCCCATCAGTATCGGGCATAAACCAGTTCTAATAAAGGTTTTTCCTACCTTGTAGTAAAGAGAATTTTGCCGTTGGTTAGATTGAAGGATACGCCTCATCGCGGTACAGCAAGCCGGGGAGTTGCCCAGAATTCAAGACAGATTTTATCACGATAGGAAACACCTCCCAGACCCACAGGATATTTTTGTCACGACTTTCCCCTCCGCAAAGAGGACGGCGTTCGCTCCGGTTCCTACCTCCTTGTTCTGCTGCGTTTGCTGCCAACGCCACCTCCGCTTCAGGGCTTCCCTTTCCACGCCTTTATCCATCAGAGTGTAAAGGGATTTGCGGAGCATGAGATCTCGATCGTGGAAACCCCACATACCTGCACAGGGACGAGCGGAAAAAGAAAGAGCAGCAGAGGATTAGCAGGAGCCGGCGTCGCTCCGTCCATCTGCTGAAGCCCTACAACCCGCCAGGAATCCGGGGAATTGGTAAACTGGGAAACAAGAGGCAGAGAAATGCAAGTTTCTCCATTTAAACATTTAAAATTAAAAATTAAAATTTTCTAATTCCGGGTTCCAAGGCTGCATTTTCCACCTGAAGGCAGTTTTCGTGCAGCTGAGCAGAGATGCTGCCACCTCCGCTTTCAACTCCAAAGCATCGCACAGAGGCAGCAAACTATTTAAGAATAAAATCAGATGTCCCTTTACAACGACATCCGATGGGAAAATGAGACCGAGTTAAACGAGATCGTGGTCTCGCTGTGTCCGAAATACAAATACGAAGGAAAGACACAACGCTGCTGATTTAAAAAGGTCTGGAAACCTCAGAAAATTTACTACACTCACACGTGACAAGATGAAGTCACTGGAGAGAAACCTGGGAAACTTCAAGGTGCAAGAGGAGGGAAGGGGCGGCTCCGTTATTTCACGTTGCTTTCAGAAATCCCGGGAAGTTTGCCAAATGGAAGGGGAGAGGTATTTCGGAAGTACACAAGCTATGGGCAGCCCGTTTCCTTCGACCCATTCCTCTCCTGCACCACCACCGCTCGCACACCTACTGCCGCGGTGGCCGGGATGAGCGGCAGCATCCCGGTTTCCCACGGGAAACAGATGGAAAACCCTCGGTCCTGCTCCCAAAGGATGGTCCTGGGCTCTCCTCCCAGCGCAGCCGCTTCCCCAGGTTGAGCTGGAGAAGGGGAACGGCATCGGCATGAGGCGCTTTCCCAGGTCTGAAGCGAACCGGTTTGTTGTTTTTCCCGTTGGGAATTAAAACAAGCTCTTACCCAGGGAGGCGGCGTGGAGCAGGCAGTTCCCGTCGCCGGTGGTGGCCAGGGGAAGGAGCCTTTGGCAACTGGGATCCACGTTCGCCCACCAGTTCAGACGACCTGCGAGGATATTTGAGAACGGAAAAAACGGGACCCGTTACACGACATGGGACCGGAGAGTTCATCCCCCAAAAAAACCACCGCCGAGGACGGAAACCTGCTCAATTTGGAGGGGAACGCTCGAAGAGATGAGCAGTTCGAGACCCAGCCCGTGGCTGGAGGAAGGAAGGAGTCAAAACGGTAATAAAGCAACAAAAAGGGGAGATTGGAGTCACAAAACTTCACGGGGATGCGAGGAAACAGCCAGGCGGAACTGAAGGGCACACAAATTAGAATTAAAGCTGGAAATAGGAGCCAGCCCAGCCAGGATTTTAACCCAGCCCAGCCTTCTCTTCCTTTTTTCCCCAACTACGTTACTTATTTCAAAACCCATCAGGCTGAAAAACCCTTCGTAAGTGCCCGTCACGAACGGTGCCCGACAACTTTTCCCGGTAATAACCGCTTTTCGGTTCTTCTTGTAACCAAATCACTCCTATTTAAACCATCTGACGCCGGTCATTTCCCTGCTCCCCGGTTTAGGTACAATACCGAGGGACTTTTTGCTGATCCCAGCAGCTTTACTGACACAAATGCAAACCGAGAACGCTTTACGCCATTTAAAAATAGCAGCTTTTTGGTAATATAAGGCACTTGTAGTAATTCAAGTCAAGAGCAGCTAAAAATAGAAGCTAGGAAAAAATTAACACGCGTGTTGCAGTCAAGTACAGCGCGACTGGAGGTTAAATATTTATCAAGGAAACGAAATCGGGCTGAATTAGGACTTTGAACTTACAACCCAGCCTGCATCTCGCTTTGCTATGCCCTCAAAAACAGGCGCTGCCTCTCTTGGCTGCGACTTTTTCCAGCAGCTTTTCTGCAGCGGATTCCATGGAACAGGCAGGGTTTTTTTGGCTGGGAGATGCTGCTCAGGCTTCTGACAGGTCGCGTTCAAATTGCTTTTGCAAAAAAAAAACCAAAAAAAACCAACAACCAAAAAACCCCAGACCCAGCCCTTTCTTGGCATTTCTAACGAACCTCTCCCTGCTCCTGAGCACGGTCCCTGCCAGGGACCCCGGCTCTCAAACACAGGATTTCTTGAAATTGTTTGCACAACCTCAGCGACAGCAGCTGTAGGAGAGCTAAATACAGAAAACTTGTTTTTAGACACAGATAAACACAGGAAAAACAGAAAAACGCCGAGCTAACTTCAACACCAAGCGGGGAATTTCTTTTCTCGGCGTTGGGAAAGGAACCCGTTGGAGTTGGAAAGTGTTTAGTACACAGCCTGGGGACAATAGCTCCGCTCGGAAAAGCCGGCTATTTTCACTCAATATAGCTCCTGGCACGGCGACGTCGCAAGCCCGCGCCAAGTGGCGTGGGGCCAGAGGAGCGAACCGAGCAGCAAAACGGCGTCTCACAAAAGCTAACCAAAAAGTAACGCTACCGTAGGCGGCCCTGCTGTTTTTTTCTTTTTTTCTTTTTTTTTTTCCCCCCTTTATTTATCTGTTTCGCGTCGCTGCTGAAGAATTTGCTTGCTCTTTTCGACAGCCAGGACGGGGGTTCAGCGGTGTTTGTATCTCCGGTCGACACGTCGGAGGTTGCGCAACCTCTCGTCGAGCAAAGTCGGGTCCGATTCGGAGGGGACACGCCTTGGGGAGGCATTTGTCCTCGCAGCGTGCGGTCACGCCATGCCGTGCACGGCCCCGGTGAGGCAGGCAGAGTAATTTGCACAGATTTCCAGTTACGCAAGAAAAGTCACCTCGAAAAAAACAACAACCCGCATTCCCCAAACCCTTCGCCGAACGTTTTGCCCGTATCGAGGCGGCGGAAAGACCAAGAGGCCCCTTGGCAGTATTTAAAACAACATATTTCTCTGCACGCGGTTATTAGGAGCGAGCCCTGATGGCTCTACGAGAAAGATAAGTGGATTCAAGAGCACGAGGGATCTTCCCGCTCAAGCGAAGAGGTTGGCGACAGCTCTTCTGCGTGTGCGATGAAGCCCACCGGCATCGAGAGTCTTCCTCCGCATCCAGCGCCACGGCTCTGGTGGGGTCCGGCATCACGCCGCGGCTGGTTTCGCCCCAGAACGTGTTTGTCCCAGCAGAGATCAGGGACCCGCGCGCGAAAGACGTACGTTTTGCAAAATACCGTCGTTTCTTCTACCCGGAACCATCGAACTAGGTCGCGGCAATAGGAAGGAACGCTCCTCCCAGCCCCGAGACGAGGATTGACTCATCCAAAAACCAAACGGCTCCCCCTAAGGCGACCGGGGAATCCAGTGCCGTAATTACAAGGTCGTCGTCTCTGCGTGACGAAGGTAACGTTCCCGGGGGTGACTCGACCTCGCGCTCCTCGGGCCGACGTGACGCGTCCGACGCGAACACCCGCCACCAGCTCTGCGGGGTGACTGCAGATCACTCGGGGTTCCCCCTGCCGCTGAATCACAGTGAAGGAGCAGGATCTCCACCTAGAAGTGGGTTAAAAAGACCAAAAAAAAACCAAAAAAAAAAAAAAAGGAGAGCAGCTCGAAAAAGCGGCACCTACACTCGAAGCGAGCTCGTTTCATCCGTCTCAATTGAGATAGTTCATCCGCAGCCTCTTCCACCAGAACGACGCAACTCACAGCGGCGCGCGTCTCGCCGAGTGCTCGGCCGTCTTCCTCCCGGCCTCACCGCCGAGGATGACAGCGGAGGGGCCGAAGGCGTCGCAGCAGTGGTCCGGCACCCAAATTCCAAGAAGGTTCCACCTGCCTTTTGAAGCGAGGTAGACCCAGACGTGAGCTCACCTCTCCTGCCGAGGAAACCAGCCCGGACAGTGACTTATGGGTGAAAATATTTGCGAGTCGGATGCCAGGTAGGTAAGACAGAGGGGGGTACGTGTGCACACGCGTCTCTGACCACGCACGGGCTGAAAAGCTTCTCAAAACCCGGGTGATGCATTAGGAGACACCCATTTCTTTTCCTGCCCGCTCCGAGAGGCGGGATGTTTACGCCCCAAGAACGTGAAACCCGTTTGCCGCTCCTTCGATGCCGTTCCCGCAGCAAAGCGAGCACGCCGCTCTCGTAACTCGGCCGTTTTTAATAGTCCACCTGCAGACGCTGATCAAATCTTAGTCTGAAGCGCAAAGCGGGAGGTTTCTCGCCAATTTTTGGAAGGGGATTTTCGAAGGGGTGCTTGGCACCGTGTCCCTGACCTGGGGAGAAAGCCTGACCTCGGAGCCATGGCAAAGCCACCAAACGCAGGGCTTTCGTTCAGTCCTTCCCGATTTATGGATTTTTAAACAGCCTCGGGCAACGCACCGCCAACCGCTCCTCCGTTTGTGCAAGGAGGAAAAACCACTCCGCAGCTTCAAAATACAGGGCAGGGCTTAATCCGTTTAGGTTTGTAACGAAGAACGCAAAGGTTGCGGCAAGGGCCAAATTTTCAGCTCCACCAAGACCTTTTCATACAACTCTGAGCCCGTTAAAAGCTTTCCAAGAGGACGCCGTTACAATTTACGGCTGCTTTAAAGCGCGCTTACTCCGCTGCAGCGGTGTAAAGGGATCTCTGGATAGAAGAGGAGGATCTGAACATTTATTGGTCTATAAAATATTTGCTTAATCCCCTAAGGACGGCGCGTATTAAATTAATAACAGGAGTCACCGCAGATCACAGCGCCAGGCTCAAAACCCTTCTTCAAATTAAGCTGGGAATATTTTATATATGCAGTAGGGTCCTTTAATAAACACCCATTTATAAGGAACCCACGTACATATTGCAGATACGTTTCAGCCTTCAAAAGGCCCTTTGAGCCCGCTCGGCCGTACGCCGGCGCGTTTTATCGGCGTTCCGCACCACGACTTTGCCATCGACGGACGGCGCCGCCGCTGTAACGAGATCGCTTGGATCGAGTGCTCATTTCCAAACCGCGAGAATATTTCTTACAGGAACACTGGAGCAGGAGAGCGCTCAAATTTGACCTTATGAATATGTTCTCACTGATAGAATAGTTTTTTAGGGGACGGAAACGAGGTGTAAAGGCTCCCGAGATCTTCCCTGGGGTCCTTCTGCCCACGTAAGCTGTCCTGGTAACACCTCTTGGTTTTCCTCTGCCAGCACGGAGGTCCCATTCATTCGCCAGCTAAATCTTATTTACAGCTCACCTAGCAACTACTCCGGAGGAAAACAGCCCCTCGGAAAACAAATCCATCTGCCCTTGGAAGGCAGTTCCTCGCCAGGCGGACAGAAAACCAGCAGATGACTTTTCCCCGCGTTGAAGTGGTGTCTAAAACGCATCATCAATCTAAAATGTAATCGCTTCTAGGATTTGTCGGGGGAGGACGAGCTGCTCTTTTGTGTTACGCGGGAATTGCTTTTTTCCCCTTCTCTCAGTAAAGCCGATGGGATGGCACAGGGAAGCTCAGGGGCGGAAAGAATGCAACTTTTTTTTTTTCCTGAGCGTTACCATTCAGCTGCACGAGCAATGACGACATCCGCGATTTATTTACATTCAGTGTCTGCAGGCGAAGCGCGGCAGACTCTTACCCAACTCTCGCTACAAGAAGCGATGAAATAAATACCTATCGGCTACGCGTCCGCGCAACGGGCTCGCTTCTCTGCGGCCTTGGGTCGGTACCGCTGCAAAATGCCACCGAATTAGTGGGGGAAAAAAAAAAAAACAAAAAAGAAAAAAAAAGCACTGACCAGCCTGCTCCAGTGCCACCAGCATCGACTGCTCGATGAGGTCTCGCTCGATGAAGCTGCGGAAGTCTTCGGTGTACACGGTGAGGTCGGGCAGCTGGAAGGTGCAGATGGGCATCTCCAGCAGATGTTCGCTGCTGCCGTTGCTGGAGACGTGGGACCGGGCGAGGGAGACGATGGTGGAGCTGGCGTGGGAAATGCCTCGAGACAGGCGTTTTTCTGGGAATAAAGGGAAGACGAAAACCCACCTGAAGGGCACAGCAAACCTCACGGAAACGAGCAATTTTTGGTTGCAAGCGGATCGAATCGCTCTAGCGTATAAACATTTCAGGCACCAGATTGAAGATTTAATTGATCCGTATCGGTTTTGTGGCACTGACCTTGCACAATATCATCCTGCCGCTGGAGCGGTGGTCGCCCGGGACGGGCTGCCTCTTTTTCCGGGGGTTTATAGTTGCGTCCTTCGTTGAAGGAATGGGGTAGATTGCCGGCGTGCACTTGCCGTAGTTGTTCAAAGTCACTCAAGGCTGCGCTCAGATCCCAGTTCTTGCCTGGATGGGAAGGGATCAACAGCGGTCACCATCACACGAGAAAGAAATCAAGTCAAGTTCTTAAAACATCCGCGCTAGAAACTAATAATAGCGTAGTTTATCACGCAGCAGAAACAAGGAGGAGAGCAGGGTGCGGCACCGCTCGCTCAGCCGGTCGCTCTATTTTATAGAATCATTTTGGTTGGAAAAGACCTTTAAGATCATCAAGTCCAACCGTTAAATATATATTTCATTGTTATGTCACCATAACAGCAAACGCTGAGTGCAGAGCACGGGACTGAAGTAAAATAAACATAATTTTACCCTTCGGAAAGGAAAATGGAAGGTCAGGCTGTGTCATGTCCACCAGCATCTACATAAACCCAACAGCCAATTGCTCCAGGTGACACCACGAGCGCTTTTTTTTTTTTTTTTTTAAATT
>VXBL01009788.1:29545-39618 GCA_013400195.1 Aramus guarauna
AAAAAAAAAAAAAAAAAGAGATTTCTATTTAAATACCGGCACTGCTGGGAAGCCTACAATTGCACATTGTTTTTTGCATCCCATCAGTAAAACTATTTGGCACGGATGGCGTCGAGCGGCAGCGCGGTTGTGGGTGTTTACACGGCACCTGGAATATTTAGGGGGGGGGGGACGCTGCAAAATATACACCCAGCCGCAGCTCCGGATTTCCGACGGGCACAAGTTAGCCCAGTTCAGCCTTCTCCTTGGAAAAAAAAACCCAAAACCAGGAGAAGCACGACGGAGGGATGCAGCGCATTTATTCCGTCTCCCTCCTGTTCAGCTCCACCTTAAAATATGGGGGGGGGGAGGGGAATTAAAAAAAAAATAAATCACTTTCATGGAAATAACGTGTTTGATCGAAGCGCTGGTTTGGTCGATGCAGAATGTGCGTTTTCGGGCTCCGGGTCCTTTGTTATAATCCCAATTTTCTTTACACAGCAGCTGAGTTACGTCCTTCCAGCTCGCTCCCCTTCGGGATTGCTCCGCCACTTCGTTATCTCCTGATTTCCTTCACATTTTCTCTCCCGTGGTTCCCGTCTGCTCAGATCTCGCCATTCAACCTCGGAGCTGGTGGGAGGTTGAACGCTTTGACGACACGATGAGGATTATTCATCTCCTCACAGCTTGCTACAAGAAGCTGCCCTCCGCTAGAAACTGTAGAGCGTTAAATCCACGGAAGACTTTCATCCCAACTAATTTTGGTCAAACGTTTTGTCACCGTAAGAGTTTATCAGCTGCTCTTTCGCTGATGGATTCTGCGGCTTCCCAGATGTTTCAGCGCGCTTTGGTGAAAAACCGGCAAACCCCGGTGGGGGGGAACCCCAAACCCCAACTCGAAGTCAAAGCAAAAGGCGGCGTGAGGAAACTAAATTTAAAATACACGCAGAACAAGCCAAAGAAGGTAGAAGAGTCCAAAGAGGAAAAGCTCAAGAGAAAACAAACCTTCTCCCGGCGTCGGCGGCAGCACCGGTGGCTCAGACAGAGATTTCCGCCGAGCCCGTACGGAGCGAGCCCCGGCCCGCTGACAATGGTGTCAATATTGTCTTTGAACCGTGCGTGACTCCTCGGGTTCGCAACCACAATGTCCTCGACTGTCAGGAATCCTCCGAGCCCAACGCCTCTTCTGCCGTGATGCAAGCGCCGAACTATGCGGGCGAAACACGAGGGACCGGAGCCGGAGTCCTTGCCGCTCGCTTCTGGGGCCTCCTGATTAAAAAAAAAAAACCAAACCAACCCCTACGTCCGAGGCAAACTGTGGCATCTTTCAGCTCTCGGTATTACACGTTTCCCCAGAAATTGCCGTGTCACCGTCCAGATAAAGTCGGAGTTTCAGAGGTTTGACCTTTCTCCTCCCTCGTCCCTGTCATACGTCCCCGATGTCGCGCCAAGTGCCATAAAGACAAGAAATCAGGTAACAGCTCAGCGCCGTTCCCGCGGAACCCGTGTTCACCCTATTTTCCATTCTCCTTCTCCTTCAGGCACACGCGCAGTTTACACACAAGCTCTGGACATCGCCATCAGCGGAATCTTCGGCATGTCGTCAACCTCGGCTCTCCCGAAAAACACTTGTTTTTAAGGATGCTCGTATCTCCAGGAACGTCTTACGTCTCCGTCGCCCATGTCACGCAGCCACGGGGTAACGTTAGCACTCCCAAACCTCTGGGATTCCACGTATTTTAAGAGCGGCTTGGCATAACGTCAGGCACGGGTTGCCCTCAAAATGGGGAAATCCTCGGGAATCTCATTTCAAAAGCAGCTCTCCCTCCCAGCACAACTCTCCGAGATAGAAATGGCTTCATTAGGAGAAGTAAAAAAAACCAAAAAACCCAAAAAACAAACCACGTACCCCATAGGGATGTCATAGTATTTAGTTAGCTAATGCTTGTAAAATGCTATAAAAAACTTAATTAAGCCTCGCCCTTATGAGACACTGGAAGGATTTGCAGGCTTGTTCCGGAGGATGGAGACAGATGAGCGCAAGGCAGCAAAAAACACCGGCTTGGGAAGAGTTTCCACGTCCCAGCCAGGGCATCACTGGAGGATTCATAAATAATCCTGCGGAAAACCCCAAAAACCAGCACGTGCCTTCGCCTCATAGTCAGAGACAAAGATCCTGGCCAGTATTTTAAATATTCATCTGCAGAAGAGCACGGCGCTCAAATCTAATAAATAAAAACCTCGTTACGCGCAGAACCGGGGATTCTTGCGCGACCGATCACCAGCTACGGGACCAAACCCCCTCCAGGACCAGCTTCCTCGGCTTCTGCTCTCACAGCTTAGAAAAGCGATTTATAACCTGACCAGGTCGGGCGGAAAGCCGTGGATTTACTGCTGCCCGCACTCACTTCTCCATGATACGGCAGCGGTTTACGAGGTGAGAACCGCTCAGCGCCGAGATCCCACCGTCCCCGGCAGCGGTCACAGTCCCCGGCGACGAGAGCAACTCGGGCTGCTAATTAATGTAATTTAAAAACCCGCCGTTGCCCGAAGGGAGGGCTCGGACCAGCCGCTCTCCGGGGAGATCCGCGGGAATAACAACCTCTGGCAGCGCGGCACGGCGGAACTTCCACCCCGGCGAGCGGGAGGCGAGCAGCAAGGACATCCCATCCTGCTCCTCCGTGCGGACGAGCTCCTAAATAAGCCCGGATTTAAATCTGACAGAATTAGTCGGTCGCATCTCCGAAGGCCGTGTTCGGAAGGGTATTAATTCAGTTTTAACTGCTATTCTCCCCTTGATTTTTATTTTTAAAGAGCAAACGAGGGAACTCAAGGCGTAACACCTTTCTGAATGCACCGGGCTTAAATAAATCTGTTCTTAGCAAATTACTCTCCACCTTGGGATGTTTCTAAAGCCACGAGGTGTTGGCTTCAATCGACACAAGATGAGAAGAGGAACGGCTCACAAGCTCCCATCCCAGGGGATTTCAGGCCGGAGCAGCAGGGTGCCTCGCCGGCCCCGGAGGTGTTTTGCAGAACTGCCAGTAAATGGTTTCAGGTTGATTCACTGGCTTTGGGTGGGTTTTTTTGGTTTGTTTTTTTTTTTTTTCTCTATTGTCCTGTCCAGAAAGGATGACTGAGTTCACTGCTGCTGGAAATACTTCACCTCGTTCTGCTGTCGTGCCTGAACACGCTGTCCTACTTGCAGAGCGTGGTCCTCTACAAGCTGCGGAAGGAGCAAGCCGTCAGCATCCGCTAATGAAGGAGATGACTCCATGTGAGAAAACATTTTTTAACAACCAATACGAGGTTTCATACCTGGACTAAACCTCCCAGTCACCTTACGGTGATGTTACCGAGCTCTGCTTCCAAAAAAACTCTTCCCACGTTTCTGCTTGGCATTGCACCAGCTGCTTTATCAGTCATCTGCAAATCGGAGAGGAAAGCCCAGAAAACGCAAATTTACAACCTTAAGCTCAACATCCCGATAAGAACCTTCTGGGTTCCAAATATTTAGGAGCCGTCATTGTTCTGCTTGCTTTTACAACACGACTACCGTGGTTTTTGAAAGCAAATCTTATCAAAGCCAGCCACATTGCGTGAAATCTTCAGTTCTGGTGCAAAAGCAGGTTAAATCGAAGAAAAGAAACGAAACTTGGTATTTATTTGGTTTTTTTTTTCAGCTAGTCTCAAAAAAAAAAAAAAAAAGCTGCTTGGCCAGTGGGATGCTCACAAACCCCCAAGTCTCAGTTCGCATCAAGACCTAAAGTCAAGCCCAGATCACCAGTGCAGGACCGGGCTCTTGGAGGTGCCTTAAGCGGGTCTTAATCTCAGACTAAAAGCGAAGCAGGTGTCCTCCTTCAGCCCTGGGGCATCCGTTTCCTGCTCGCTCGAGGCAGCAGGACACAGCAACTAAAACTATATTAGGAAACTTTACAGTTTCAGCCCAAGGAAAACGTTTCCTTTTGCGTCAAAAGCTCATGTGCAAAGTCTCTCATTTTTATACTCAAATAGCTTTTAAGTCAACATCACAAGAGACACCGGCAACCGAAGAGGACTTTCATCTTCGAGCGCATTTAAATACTCCCTTTGCACCGCATATATTCTGATTTTTAAATAGAGTTTGGGTTGGATAGGTGCGTTTCTCAGCTTAGTTACTTAAAAAAAAAAAAAAAAAAAAAAAAAAACCCACCAAAACCCCAAAATCTTTTTTTTTTTTTTAAAAACATTTTGGGNCCAAAATCTTTTTTTTTTTTTTAACAACGATTTGGGTATGCCGCCGTCACAGCGTGGGGGTGGCAGGCAGCCCATGAGCCGGTGTACGTTTGCTAACGAGGAGCATGACGAAGAAAGGGTGGACCAGGCGGGACCGGACTAGACCATCCCAGCGGGTGCTTAAGAGGCAGAAGCCAACGAATCCACGTAATAAATTCATGCCACGGGTACTTTTAATCCCCGAGAAAACACCAGTAACACAGACTTACCCCACAGCACTCCAAATTTCGCTAGCCATCCCCCCACGGATGACACACAGGATTTTATCATTTTACCTATAGGTTTCTCTGTTACTTCTGCCCGGGGATTTTCAGCAATATATCAACACGCTCTTCCCCTCCGCAGCTCGCACCGGGGCCCGAGCACGGCGATGTTTCCGATGGAGCAATGCAATGGCGAGATTACAGCGAGCCGTGAGTCATGCCTAGCTCTGAACTATAATAAGCTCGATCCTTACACAAACAGTATTTCTTGCTTGGTCACCACACCCATAAAAACCAGAGAGTGAAAGGCCGTGCATCCCGAAGCACCGTAAGGATGCCTCCACCTATCGCTAATGCGAAGCTTCATCCTTTCAGGCGACACATGCTGAGAAAAGCCGGGTTTAGTTAGTCTCCACGCAAGCCTGTAAAACCTTCCTAACAGAAACGGAGCAAGACTAGAACACTAAATACCAAATGCCCACCTAAAACAAGATTAAAATCAGAAAAAACACACCGAAGCAAAGCGACCCGCAGCTCCCTCGCTTCCAACATCTTCTCTGTGGGATAATACAAGACGAAAATTAATTTGCCCGGTTTTGGTACGAGCTGACTGGAGGCAAAGCTGGAGAGGCGCAGAGCATCTCGGTCCTCCGCTGCAGTTTGCAGAATCTGCAGGACCCGCGTTCCCTGCCCTAACTTGATCAGGCAAATTAAAAGAGACCAAGGGAAGAAATAAAAAGGAAGGAAGGTAAACCAATTAAAGGTACATCACTTGTGTCTTCCAGGGTATAATGGAGAAAAAGAAAAAAAGAAATCAAAATCATCAAGCACACTTAATGAAATGAGCGTTTCACCAGAAACAAATACAAGCCGCAGAACAGGAAAGATGGATTTTTAGTTCCAGGATCATAATTTTCAGGGGGTTTAATTTGCTTATTCTGTTAAGATTTCAATCACATTGAGAATATGTACTTCAGAAAAAGAAAAAAAACCAAAATAAGTAATATATTTTTAAAGGCTACTGCCAAAACTAAGCGCTAAACATGATCCGGAACTCCCGTATTGTAGGCAGCTTTCACTACATTTAAAAAAGTATTTCCAGAAATAGTTTAGGAGTGTAAAACTCTGATGTCTCTTCCTCAGATTCGCCACGTGATTTATTTTATTTCTGACAAGGGCGGGAACCCCAGCCAGGACACCGGGGTCCCAGAAACACAAAGTCAACGCACAACCTTGACCTCCACCACGACCCAGCCTGGACAAGACGACCTCCAAGCTGGATCTTCCGAAGCCCTCGGGTACCTTCAGAGGAGAATCAAGGCAGGAGATGCCAAAATCCAGGAGAAATCTACTTCTACCGGACCCAGCTCGAAGCTTTTTGCTTTGCAAAGCTCCACCCGAAGGAAGAGATGGGTGAGACTTCGGTGCCGTGAGCTGAGCTGCCCAAGCGCTTATCAGAATAACTACGAGCAAAATAAGCTACTCACGGGGCTCGGCTCCAAACCAGCAAGATCCGAAGGTCCTCGAGGGAGTTTCCTCACTTTTTCCTCCTCCCCACAATCTTGGGACGCTGCCTCTGTCCCAGCCCGCATCCCTGACCCGACGCTGGCAGGTGACCTAATGCACGCGAGAACAGCCAAAACACAGAGCCGGGATTAGCGATGCCATGCTAAACCTGACCTAAAACCTTGATTATAGCCATTAAGCTCCGACTAGGTGCTGTATGAGACAGGATATGGACCACCTAGCTCTTGCTTCATCAAAAAAAAAGAAAAAAAATCAAACTGGCAGATCATCAGCAAATCTTCATTACCAAAACCCAGCAAAATAAGTTATTTCTGGTGCAAAAGGAAGGTGCGAGCAAACCTGCGAGCTCACCAACGCCTTCAGCCCAAAGAAATGGTGCCGCGGATGCCAAAAGGAAACCAGGGAAAAAAAAAAAAAAAGGAATATTTGTAGATAGATGCAACAGGCAGCCTGCGGTCAGGGTGGATGCAGCACCGAGGTCGCAAAGCTTCAGCGTCTCGTGCTTGGAAGGAGCAGCTCTTAACGGGATTTACCGTCTCGTGAAACCCTCGCCTCGGAAGCCTCCCGCAGATTTTTTGGCACGATCCGGGCGCTTCAGGACAGCACACCTTCCCTGCAAATGGAGGTTTTCCAGCGGGGAAAAGGCATTCTTAAAAATACTCTGTCGCTCAAGAGTTGGAACATGAGATAAGCAGCAGTTAAGCAAGAACCACAGAGAAAGTTTATAAAAATGTGACCGTTTTCATGTGCTTTTAAATAAAAAACTTCACCCTATTTTCCAGGGCTCCAACCACCTGCTTCCCTTCGCCCTGAAAACAACCGTACTAATTTCAACACCCAGATTATTCTAAAACTCGAGTTGAAGAAGACGTCGGCAGCGGCACAGGAACGAAGCCTCCAAGCCGTACAAAAGCCAGAAAAGTCTCCAACGCAAACACAGCAGCTTCGTTACGTCCGAGACCTTACCCACGCCGTCGTCGCTCTTTTTATCATTTCCTCGCTCTTATTTATCAATTCCTCTTTTGCGGGGGTTCGCGCTTTTCAGGATAAATTACAAACCTCAACTTTCCATTTCAAAAAAAGTTCCCGAAGGCAAAACAACAGCTCAAACCCTGACGCGGATCACTAATATGTTAAAAGAAAGCATCATCGTTAGGGTGCGATAATTAGTAAGGATGATTATTGAGCGTGCAAGGTCTAATTTTCATCCGACGGCGGCAGGAACAGAAGGTGAAGAAATCATTGCACAAAGCAGAGTTTCGTAAAACTGTCCTGCCTTACGCTGCGGCTTGATAAAGCCGTTGAATCGCTCGACGAGGGCAGCGGCACCCGCTCTAACGATGTTCTCAAGAGCAGCGTTATACCAAGAATTATAGTAATTATATAACGACCCGTCTCCGGCTCTCTTCCCTTTTCAGCCAACTATGAGGCACGTATCTAAAATAAACAGGGTTTTCTCAGCGGCTGCACACAAGGAAATTCAGTTTGAGATGAATTCACCTGCTTCAATCGGGCTGCGACTATTTCCAGCGCAAAGCCTGGTTTTGCAAGAGCCCAGCACTTGCTGTCCTCACCGGCCTCCCGGGGGGGGGATGCCTGTAAATCAGCATCTCTGCAAATCAGGCCACAGCAGATTTTACCATCGTTTTCTCCCCATAATTAATCTATTTTTCTGTCATTCGAAGAGGTGAGTTTACAGGCGAAACTAAAGCACTTGGTAGAGTATGGGACGAGAGAGCGTTTCCTCCCCTAAAAAAAAGACATGGTGCAGACAAGCTGCTGCACAACGACTTCGCAAAGATGTTTTCCATCCAGAATATCCCTCATATTTCCTGGGAAAAGACTGTTTTTCCTTGCTACGCCAGGGTAATGACTGGCCATCAGCAGAAAGGAGCTCGGCGCCTGCAGTCCCTGCAGGTTAAATCTGCGATGTCATTGCGCCAACTGTTTATTTTCCTTTTCCACCTACTTTAAACAGCAGCTTTTGTTCTACTGAAACTATTAATCCAAGTCTTTAAAATGAACACCGTGAGGCTTTTTTATTATTATTTTAAACCCTCTGAAGAAAAGAGGTGCCGAAGAAAAGATTGCCGGGATGCTTTCAAGTCTGACAGAGCAGCCTGCTCTCCTCCTGCGACACAAGGAGCTTGCCTGCTCTCTACATCACAGCGTGCAGAGACTTCGACTGCGGCGTACGAACTGGAAACACGCAGCAGAGTCAGGAAAAAGAAATCGGACGTTGTCAGCGATCCGACGCGGAGAATTCCAGCCACTGAGTTTGATTTTTTCCAGCTTCGCTGACAATAACATCTTTATTAGCCCTGCAACTCAGAGTTAAAATCAGCCCGTCTACGGTGCAGCGCTGGTGTTAGCCCATTTTACAGACAGGTAAGCGGAGAGGCGTCGCGGCAGGGACGAGCCGTGCTCTCCCCGGTGTAACAGGGAGCCCTCGCTGCCTCCTGGGAGGATCCGTCCCGTTACGGCTCCTTGCGCAAGCGACTCCCACGACACAGCGTCGGTGCAAAGACGTTTCCCTTAAGCATGGGATTGTCAGAGATGCTCGAGCCGGTGAGTCACCGCCAGCCTCCTCGCCCACAAGGAAAGCATACGGAGTCCACGGCTCGGCAAACGAGGCAACCTGTAATTAGCCGGACAAGAAACTCCCTTCCCTCCCGAGATTAAGACGGTTAAACTCTTTAAGAGTTGTTTTTTAAGCTCATGTCTCGCCGCGGCACGGCCGAGCGACCCAAGTACGGCCTCAGCCCTGACGGTTATGCACACATCGGCGCATGCTAATGCCCGGTGCTGTTAAACGGGCACGTTAAAAAAAAAAAAAAAAAAGAAAAAAGAAGAGTGGCTTTTCACCCAGGCGAACCCCTCGGCAGGAGGACGGAGGCTGGCAGCAGCGTTCACTCCGGTTCGAACACAGAACACGGGATTTTAAAAGCCGTACGGATTTCCAGGGTGGGAACGGCAAATCCCATTTAGTCCACACCGGAGGAAAAAGTAACCGGATTACAATTATTTGGTCCAAAAACACCGCGAGGGAGAGGATTTAATAACCCACCGCCCCGTCCTCGCCCATCCTTAGACCCGGGTTTAGTTTACACCCGGTTCGGGTGCTGGACAGAGCGACCCACAGACGCCGTCACTCCGGTTGCAAAGCCGGGCTTATCCTCCCCTCCCCGGGGATTTAGTCCAGCCTAAATTCTGGAGATGGGCCCCACGGTGCCAGCGGAACCTCCGCTCCGGCGGCCGCTTCAGCAGAAGGGACGCTCCGGGGCTGGGGGGCAGCGGGGGCCGGAGCGAAGGGGCCGCTGCCCGAGGGCTCTTCACCGAACGGGAACGGGCCAGGCCGGGGGGGTGAGGGGGGAACGGGGCGGCCACGGCCGCGGGTGGGAGCTCGCCCGGCACCGCCGCGTCCCCCNGGGAACCCGCCGTGCCCCGACCGCCGAACCAGGAGCTCCTGAGGCCCAACCGGGGCCGGGCGATACCCGGGCCCAACCCCGGGCCCTGCGGCCGCCCGGGAATCCCACCGCTCCCTCAGGCGACACCGTGACCCCCAGCGGGACCCGAGGCCGCCGCCGCCCCAGGCCCGGCCCCGCCGCAAACTTTCCCGAACCCGACCCCAAAGCGACACCGGGCGGGCCTTACCTGTGCGCGGCTCCATGGCGCTCCGGACCGGACCCGGCCGCCGAGGCCGCGGTCCCGGAGGGGCGGGGAGGCGGGAGGGGAACGCGGGCCGCCACCGCCCGGAACGCCGCACCGCCCCCGTTCCCGCCCGGAACGCTTTGGAGGGCGCACGCGGCCGCCCCGCCCCGCCCCGTCGAACTGGGCTGAACCAATAGCGGCGTCGAAACGGTCCCGCCCCTTCCCTCGGCGGCTCCACGGCGCCTGCGCGGGGGCAGGAAGGGGAAGAGCGCCCCCTGGGGCTGGGGGCGTCGTACCGGTCCGTGGGGCCTGGACCCCTGTGTGGGGTCTGTGTGGGGCCAGTAACCCCAGCACGGGGCCAGTAACCCCAGCATGGGGCCAACAACCCCCCCCATGGGGCCAGTAACCCCCCCCATGGGGCCAGGAACCCCCTCCACG
>VXBL01009788.1:39628-49736 GCA_013400195.1 Aramus guarauna
AGCATGGGGCCAGTAACACCCAGCACGGGGCTAGTAACCCCCTCCATGGGGCCAGTAGCCCCCTCCATGGGGCCAATAAACCCTTGCATGGGGCCAGTAACCCCCAGCACGGGGCCAGTAACCCCCATGGGGCCAGTAGCCCCCTGCACAGGATCGTGCCCCCCAGAATCCCACATGCTGAGGGGAAGGTGCCAGCCGGGCGAGGAAAAGCCGCCTCTCCCTCCACCCCACGGCACAGGGGGACAATGCCGAGTGGGCCGGCCGGCTCCGGGACCTGCTGGGACGGCCGCGTGTCCACCCCCCCCCAGCCAAGCGCTTGGCATTTCCCCCACCGTGGGCGAGGCGGCACGCTGAAAATGTGCCCCGGCGCTGCCGCTCGGGTTATTTCTTGGAGCCGGGAGGACACGGCCTCGCAAAACTCAAACCGGAGGTTTCGGTGGACGGCGTGGGGGACACTCATGATGCTGCGGGGTGTCGGGACGCGCCGGGAAGTCCCGGGCAAAGCTCCCCACCACCGGTGAGGTGTATTTGTTGCTCTGGTCCGTCTCTCTCTCAGGCCTTTCGCTGCACAAACACGTTTCCCTCAAGAACGGTGGGGAAAGGGCCCCGCGCTGGGGCGGCAGTGGCAGCAGCTGGGGGCTGCTCAGGCCCGTGGCGGTCGGTGGCAAACCCCCAAGGCGGTCGGAGCGGCGCGGGGCCCATCATGCGAGGCATTCAGCTGATCCCAGCACTGAATCACGGCTTTTGTTCTCCGTCAGCAACCTAGCGTTGTTTATATCTCACACAAAAGGATTGTTTATCGTGTCAGGGGCAGAGAAAAGTCCAGTAAAGAAAGAACCGTCTGTGCCATGGAGTTCTGGCCTCCCCAGAGTCTTTTTTTTTGTTTTTTTTTTTTTTTTTATCCTTTCCCCACTGCCGTGTTTGTTCAGAAACCTTTCAGGGTGGTCCTGATTTCCAAGCAATCGATAGCGATGGGATGGCGAGTGGTACCCGCTGCCCGCGTTGGGCAGGTTTTGTGTCATCCTCCTCCCGTGCTGCTGGCATTAGCCGTGTCTTTCCAGCTGCCTGGAGCGATCAGAAGGTGTCAGCGAGGCGGGCACGGTGTTAAATCAAAGTTAAATCTTGCCTCTTTTCTGCCGGTTCTAGTTTAAACCATTCCCACAACTGGGAGAAATGGTTTTGTCAATGGATTTGTACGAGGCGTCCGCATCCTTTGTCGGTAACACGGCGATGGTGACGGTGACAGCCGTCCCCCGCGACGCAGCTGCTCCCAGTCCGACCCACGGCCACTCCGCAGCTCCTCGGCTCAATTTTTTGTATGTCCTTGGCATCCCTTCCCCATTTCTCCCTTTGTATCTTCCTATCTCATACAGATGGGCAAGGGTGCTCTTCACCCTCCCTGGCTGGGAGGTCGATCCCGATTTCATCCAGAATTTGGCAATTTTGTGATCCCATCACGGTGATTCGGAGCCTGTGGTGAAGCAGCCTTGTCCCGGGATCCTGTGAGACATCTGGGAATCGTGACGCAGCTGAGGAGTGACCAGCTGAGCTACAAATGCTTCTCCAACCGTTTTGGGGCTGATTTAAGGTCATTTGGGGCGCTGACTTAGGACTGTGTCTTAAAAACGCCTTCGGCACCAGTCCTCATCCTCGGCAAGGAGACGGCACGGCAGAGGAGCAGGCCCTTGGTCTCAGCCTCTTTGTTGGACTTGAACAGGAAAAGAGCAGCAGGCTAAACTCCCCACATACCTCAAATTGCTCTCAAATAAATAAGGGAAATAGAAAAAAAACATGCTGGAGAGTGCCAGATCCAGGAGGGAAATCAAGAGAGAAGGCATCAGCCAAGTCGGCTGAAAAACCCTTTTTTCAGTCAGTTTTTGTGATGCGAGCGGAGCATCGCGTGGTTAGTTTAGCTGGATCCTTGTCAGAAACGGTGCGAGAGGGAGGACGAGACATGGGAAAGGCAGGGCTGGCGAGAGGCAGTCGGAGCATCCGTGTCTGGCTCTGCGTTCTCTGGAGTTATGACCTTTTCTTTGGAAAATCCCAAAGGAGAAGGAAATCCGAGACGCTTGTGGGTCTGTTTGGATACATTTGGCTCACTCGTGAACTGTTAAGCTTGATTTTGTGACAGCTGGGTTGGACTGTGTGGCTTTTAATGCTTTGGAAATTAAAAAATAATAATAATTGTAAACCAAATGAAAACCTCATAAAACCATGAAACCCCAGGTCAGACTTATCACACTATATTGGATCCTACTGTCCCGTCTTCTTCTTTTCTTCTGAAGCTTCGGGAGCTGGTCGTCAGCAGAATGAACACCCAACGGAGCACAGGGCAGATATCCAGACTGTTAAATGTCCTTACAGCATGACACACCAGCACCGTTACGGCGCTTTACATCACGGATACGCAGGAAGATTAAAGCGCCATCTCGACCGAGTGCGATGACTCGCCTGGATTTGCTAGGGGACATTAGGATAAATAAAAGTGCCGTAAAGAGGATCAGGGATTGGAGGAGAGGGGGATAAAGACGGAGGAGCAGATGGCGAGCATCGCCAAGACACCGAAGAAGCAGGTGAGGCTCTTGGGAGCCCAAAGCTGCCACTATCCCGGTTTTGTGTAGAAAATTGTTTCACTGGTGAAGAGAAATGCCAAGGAAGGACAGAGATTGCAGACACCAAGTCTTTTCAGCTTAACTTGGGCTCAACCGCTTTGGTTGAGACCGACAGGACTGATTTGCAAAGAAGATATTTGAAGGCCTTGGCTAGCAGAGTGATGAAAGAGCTTTCTTGCCTTAAAACTCACTCGACTTTTCCAAAAACCCTTCTGGAGTGGCCAATTAACTCAACATAACTAACATATATATGCAGTTTTCAAAAGAAAGAAGATGAGGTTCTGGATCCAAAAGGACCTTTCCTTGTTTATTTGCTATTTCTTTTTTCCTCTTGTCACTGTTAAAAGGGGAAGCACAGTAAGATTATGAAAAAATAATGAGGTGAAGGAAACCATTCCACATAATGAAGTGTGCTCATTTTCCGAGGCCAACAGGAAACCACAAGCCTTACTGGAGGCCGGCTCAATAGATGCAGAAATTGTTCCCAAGGCAGTTAAATGGAGTTACTTGTATTTACTAATGAGAGATAATTGAGTAGGAAAAAAGACATGCCTACTCGCGGTGCGATGACTTTTATTACTCTGTTAAAAAAGCAGAGGGTTAAATGGCAGCTGACAAGCAAAGCAAATAGGAAAACAAACTTAATTTTTGGCTTCACAGACTTGAAACTCTTCAAAGATGGAAACTCATCCAAACCTTATTTTACTTGCCAAGAGCCTCTTTTCTTCTGTAGCGCTTTTCCTCAGGAGGCTTGAACGCTGTGGCAGAAAGACGCCTCGGACAGGAGCATCATTTGAGTGTAAGAATTGAGTCACAGGGGAAAGGGTTGGGATTTTCCCAAGTCACCAGAATCCAGATGCAGAGCCAGGACCAGGAAGCTGTCAACTTTCATGCACACAGAAGAGAGATAGGTAAAGAAAATCACTACGTATTAATGAAAAGCAGAGGAAGAAAAACATCACGAGACGCAGAGGCACAATTCTTTCTAAGCGACTACTCTGTTTTTCAAAGTTTGCATAGATTTCAGCTCCCATTCTGCTGGCGGTGATCTGGTTTTCCTCTCTCCTGTAACTAACACTCTTACCCTTTTACTGACACGATAGGAAGACGCTTTTGTGGCTGAACCAAAAATGTTAATTTATAGGAGCAAATTGCTTAGCTCTTGGCCCGTTTCCAGAGCCAGACTCATTCACACCACAAGTTGATTTGGACCCTGGATGCCACAATGCGATTCGAGGGCTGGATAGCGGTCCGTTCTGCGGTAACACCGTCGGCTTCCACTGCAGCTTTGTACATGAACCAGTAACAGGATGTGCAGAAGGATCACCTCCTCTCCTGGCTGTCTGCAGTTCGGCTCTCTCCCGCCAGCAGGCAGAAGGCTTTATAACTGGAATGCTGTACGTTGGCAAACGGGTTCATCAGGCAGAAATTACATTAGATGGAAGCAGAAGCTGATGTCAGAATGGCCGACACATCTGTCTCAAAGGGACACAGGTAAATTTTTCTAACCCGGCATCTCTGGTTTGCAGCTGGTTCTAGGAACGTATAAACCAGGGAGTTCTTTTACGGTGTTGTTTGCATCGAGATGGTTTCCAGCCTACGATTTCAAACGGAATCTCTGGGATTTCACGTGTGTACTTGGGTTCCATCAGACAGATTGAGCTGAGCGGTTGTGCACCAGAGTCACAACCAAAGTCACAGCTGAAACCGTGCCTCTGCTTTAGAGTAGGAAGAAATAAAGGAAGCACAGTCTGATCCAGTAACCTTACAGGTTTGATACACGGGTCAAATAATCAAGATAAAATTTGATCTCTTAAAATAGACAGCGCTGTAATCCTGTGACAATCCTATTGACTAAACTTAGGTACCAAAATCTGCCCCTGAAGCCATTACCATGTTCCAATAGTAATTGGACTAGAGTAATTATTAGCGAGATTAAATAGATTTTTCTTTATACAAATACATATTTGAATGAATTCTTAAGGAAGATTTTGATTAGAAACAATGTCAAATGTTACATCATCCAGCAATGAGTCCCGTTGAATTAGAGGAATGAAGGAGTCTGGACTAAGAAACCTTGAGGGCCATCCTGTATGATGGGCTCGCCGGGACAGCAAGTCAGAGTTGGGGACTGTGCCCTGATACGAGAGCCTTCGACTTCTGGAAACTGCAGGTTTGATTGGGATTTTATTGCGGTTCCCCTTTTGTCCACAGTTCCCAGGGCGCTGCACCCTTTGGTACAAATAAAATTGGTCAGCGGAGTTTTAGGGCTGATTTGGAGGCCAACAGTGGGGTATGTTGGCAAAGCTTAGGTGGGGACAGGGAAAACGAAACCAGATTAAAAATAAGTAGCAATAAGTATGTGTCACTAAATAACTTATTTTCAGATGTGCCTACTGCTACCTAAATTTGACTAAAGCTCAGTCTCCACAGGGACATTCAAAATTCTGAAGCAGATGCTGTCTTGCAGCTTTTGATGTAATAATAAGTTTCAACAACGAAAAATAGAACTCAGGATATTTTTCTATCTATTTTACATGTTTAATGTGAACATAATTTACAGTCTACGTTGCAAGTTTTTTGGTTTTTTTTAATAAACCTACTGCTTTGCTAGTCCTTTTAGTATGCATTTATTCTATTATACGTTACCTCCAGCTTTCTTCACCTGTCTGAGTTGTGACAGTCCTGTAATGAAAGAAAATCCCCTGCCTCCCCCCGGTAATTGCATTAATTTGGAATCCTTTTTGATAGTAGAATATTAATGTTAAAATAACAAACTAATTCTTGCATTGTACTTTTGATTTGTAATTCATTTAGTCAAACCTATTGCTACAGAAAACGGCAAAGACACAAAAAGGCATTTGTATTCCTTTAAGGACAATTACAAAGATGTATTTAAGAAGACGACAACACTCTGGGCTTATTTAGTTGAAAAAAAGCATCGCTGACATCATTACAAAAGCATGGAGAAATAATTAAACAGTAAGTACTTTCCAGACACTAAATCATTTAAAATCTAAACAAGGCCAGGAAACAATAGGATGGAATTAAATACCAATTTATTTTTCTTCTTTTTTTTTTAGTTTGCAATTCTTATGCATATAAAGCAGAACCTTTTGCTGCGAGTAACCCCACTAACCCCTTAAGTAAAGTGTCACTCGGTTTGAATGGGAGAAGTAAAATCAGAGAAATCCTGAACCATCTAAACCACACAAATCTTTTTTTGTTTTTGTACCCAGATCTGTAGGTATGCAAAGCTTCCTGGCCTCTAACCGCACTGGAGGAAGAAGACCCAAAGTATTTTGAATGGTGACATTTAAAAATGCAATCTCAACTGGTAACCTAAGGACTTAAAGGAAAACAAATGTGTAGGTTACTTGATGAGGAAAAGGGGAGTTGCTTAATTGGAAGTGAAAGGCAGGATTTATTCATTTATCCATTCTTCTATAAATAGTGATCCGACAGCGAGGGTGCGCTGGCTGCGTTTCGTGCGGCCTCTTTTTAGCTCCGTCGCTCTAGGAATAGCTTCTAATCCCAACTGCGATTAGCAGGACCAAAGGCTGTTCTGGGTGCTTGAACGTTACTCAAGCAGAGCCGGTGTTCCTGAAGAGGAGAATTACCTAATTTTCAGGAAAACTAAGTAACATTCTTGTACTCTGAACCTGGCACTGCTGATTTACCAAGCACAAATTTAAATACCTGTGTGAGTTTGGGCGTAAGGAGCAGAGACACTAGTGATGGAAGAGATCGATCTGCGCGAAAAGAGGGGGGAAAGAGCTCTCAAAAGATGCAAAACTGTATGAATGGGTGATAAAGACATTAAAAAAAGCTGTAATGCCATCTTTAACTTTCCTGAATAGGAACAAAATCTGTTTCAGTTCTTTATGATTGAAACACATGAGAAACAGCGGGTTGTCCGAGATAAAGGAGAAATTCCTGTGCGCTAATATTCACTGTGGGGAAAAGAGAAAGGTGTACGGTACTCCTGGTACTTGCCAACTCGACCTATTTTGGGGCATTGCTGCATCGCAGCAACATCCTTCCACATCTAACAGCGATGACCAACGAAGTCTTTAATTCTGCGTGGTCGGTGTTTTCCTAGCGCCGTGAAAGCGTTTAGCCCTGAAGAGGACAGATGCGCAGAGTTCCCTTTCCTCTGCTCCGCAGGCGCCCTCTGTCTGAGTCCTGCAGGAATTCAAACACCACTCAAATCGGTTTTAAAATGCCACCCATCTTTTGTGGTTTTCCCCAGAAGTTGCATGTCGGGGCTTATTTATGTTTAATTGGTCTTTTAATCGAAGCTGCTATGAGCTTCTTCAGTTCCAGTGTTTTAATTAAAACTGATAATTAAATGATACTGGTATGGGGGTGGGGGTGTGTCAGTGCTTCGCAAAATTCTTTTCCTAAAACAAACCAAATGAATTCAAACCTAGGTACTCTGAATTAAAAAAAGCAAAAATAGTTTTGGGAAAACACCTGGGAAAACACCCCAAATTTCTGCTAACTAGCAGACAAATGAATCGTCTCAGCATCTCTGAAAATCTTGGGTTTTCTCTTCAGAATTTCTCTAAGCCATTCAGCTAAAAAAATGAAGTTTCGAAAGTGATGATGCAATACATTATCTCACGCTGTTGTTCCGAGAAGCACTGGCAAAGCAAACATTTCCCATTGCTCACCTCCTATGTTTGGTCTGTTTCCTTGGTCTTCTCTTATCTGCACACCTAAAAATAGAAGCACAATATTTTTAACATTCAGAGTTACCTGCAGACCGCGTGCTTCGCATCCTGGTTATAACTTGGAATGCCAAATATTTTTGTTACAACTATTTTCAGCTGGTCTTTCAACATACCTGGCCCACCAAGGTGCTTCAACTCTTCGTACTAAACAAGAGCTACAGCTCATTTCATAAGCAATGGTAAAAAGCGAGATAATTTTTTACAAGGCTTAAGAAGTCACCTTTGGAGTTTACAGAGAAGGCTCTTGCTTCTCACGCGCATCCCTAGCAAGTGTTTCTCTAACGCAGAGGGAGGAGATACGGTGCTGACTAATAACTGGTTTTCTTTGCTGCGTTTTGGGATACAGGGTATTTTTTAACCGTTTCTGCCCTATAAACAAATGGCACAAACTCCAATCACATTTACAGTTAATGTCTCTGGGGCTTCCTTCCCTTCCTCTGACTATTTTTCATGTCACAGCAGCATTTAGCAAAATTGTATGTTTTAGAGGACATTTAGTCTCCTTAAAACGCTCTCGGAATTGTTTTCTACCCAGAAATCGGTTCCGTTGAATTTGTCGGGTATCTCCCCAGAAAGTCTCTCGCTCTCACTTTGAAAACAAAGCAAAATGCAAATAGATGTGTTACTTGTCAGAATGATTCTCAAGCACAAAGCTGATAAAGACATCAATTTGTCACAGAACTTTAGCCACCAGAAATTGGAAAGATTTATTAATCGAGGGTGAAATTCGCTCTGCCCTTCTAAACCACAAAGCCACATTAGTTTAGCTCAGCTGTATATCATTGTAACCCAATGGAAGATAATTCTCATCTTTAGTTTCCATACTTTTCTTTCTTTAATGCCCAATCTAGCAAAAAAAAGGAATGATACACTATTTCTGCTGCCCACACTAAAAACTGAAGCTCTGTTTACCAAACTCACAGTAAAACTCACTGTGATTTACCAACCAGATGGGTACAAATTATTCCACTGATATCTTAATAGACTTTTCTTTCATTTCAGCGTGTTTGGCTACGAATGATTTATGTGTCTTACTCTGCAAAATGTCATATACGGTGAATGAAAATAGCAATCAGCACAAATACAGAAACGCCAACGGCGGAGTCTCTGTGTAGTGGAGAAACCAGAGGTGCTAAGCTGATGTGCATGATTATTCCCTGAGCAACCGCAAAAAGACGTCGTACAACAAACTGCCCGCACATTTAAATAAAAATGTAAAATGTACCACATTTTTTATCTTCCTATTTTCTGTCCTCAAAGCATCAATTTCCTGGACCTGGGAGAGGAAAAAACCATCTTGTTTTGAACATTAAGATCAGGATCGACTTTGTATATCCTTAACGTCAGCTTTCTTTAAGCGTCTTGGATTTTAAAAGACCTTTAACTTTGCCTTTTACTCTTTACATTGCATGCTCTTCTGAATTACAATGCAAAATTGATGCCAAACCAATATAATCGCATAAAGCTATCAAACGTTCTACTTGCACCAACTGTATTTCTGCTATTGCAATATGTATGGCTTTCCAGAGGAAAACGAGAACACAAAAATATCTGATCATTTCAGGGATCAGGATGCTTTTTTTTCTTTAAACTACAGAATGAAGGGAAGGATTTGAAGACTGTTGCCTCCTGTATTCTTTTGGAGACACGGCTGTATTCTTCCTCCATCCAGGCCAAGGAACAGCGGAAGGAATAGGAATGAATTTCTAAATTGCATCCCATTTATGCACTAGAAAGGTAAAAGACTGCAGCTTGTAAGAGGAGAAATTATGAGTTCTATTCAGCTTAATGTAGCCAGGGAAAGCATGACACTCCTGAACAACTCCGTTACACTATGGTATGGACAAAGTCCGCGTCTCATCTCCATGCACAAACTTCAATTTACGTATCGCTAATGTATTGCGAGTGTCTCCAAGAATGCTTTCATAAATATTACTTAGACTGGCTGGTGTCTAAAAAGGGAAAGATTTCATGGACAAGGCTCTTTCTCTGATCTTTATTCTTCCTATAAAATACCAAAATTTTGAGCTGTGTCCCTATTTCCGTAATGTATTTTGATGTATATTAAATGTAAATCGAGCAGAACAAAAGATGAACTATAAGCATGGAAGAGTTCCTTTGTGTCAGCTTTTATGAAAAGGTACTTACAAGATTTGCAAATAGCTTTCATTTTTCATCAGCACCTGCTCACCATTTTCTGTATAAAACATACACGTTAGATGATTACATTTTTATGAACATAATAGCCCTTTTCCAAAATTGTCACACTCAGGAATAATAATAGCAGCAGAATAAATAGCACAGAGACCCGCTCTTTTAAAGGTTAGCAAAATAGATAGCAGCTCCGGTCACGCGAGTTATCCCATGAAGGTCAACCGCTGCAACGCCCACCCCGAAAATAAGAGATGTGGAGGGGGAGCATCGTGTCCCCCCCCCATCTGCCCCCCCAAAACGCAGCTACCGCTGTGGGTCTTTTGAAAATATCAATTATTACAAATTTTATTTGCTTTTGGAAGCCGAGCTGGCTGGCTGGCACAGGGCACGGACTTTAAAACTTGCCTGGGTGAATAAATGCAGGATTAGGCAGGGCTACGCGGGCCGGGGTTTGGCCATGGGACGCCCACCACCGTCCCCAGCTTCACCCAGGCCTAGACCTGCCCAGAACTGGTCCCCAGCTCACTTGGTGGGTTATACTGGTGAGAAACAATTGCCCTGCTTACTTGATTATGCACAATATCGATATTTTAATGCCTTTTTTTT
>VXBL01009788.1:50224-86258 GCA_013400195.1 Aramus guarauna
CCGCGGGGCAGGCTGGGAGTTGTAGTCCGGCGCTGTGCCCCGCCCATTCGTCCCCGCCGCCGGTGGACTACAACTCCCAGGCGGGCGGCGGTGGCTGAACGGAGCCGGGGCCGAGCGGAGCGGAGCCGAGATGAACGCGGTGCTGGCCGTGAAGCAATACGTGTCCAAGATGATCGAGGACAGCGGGCCGGGCATGAAGGTGCTTCTCATGGACCGAGAGACGGTGAGCGGCGGGGCCGGGCCGGGGTGGGGTGGGGGCCGCTGCTGGGCCGGGTGGTCCGGAGCGGTGAGGCCCGAGGCCCGGCCCGGGGGTGATGGGCGCTGCCGCCTCCCGCCCTCAGACCGGTATCGTGAGCATGGTGTACACGCAGTCCGAGATCCTGCAGAAGGAGGTTTATCTCTTCGAACGCCTCGATTCTGTCAACAGGGAGGCCATGAAGCACCTGAAGGCCATCTGCTTCCTCCGGCCCACCAAGGTAGAGTCACCCTGAGGCGGTGGGACCGCCACGGGGCACGGGTGGCTCCGTCCCCTTCTTACCCAACGGTTCTGTTACTAAACTGCTCTCCCCGGTGCTGTTTTCATCCAGGAGAACGTGGAGTTCCTCATTCAGGAGCTGCGGAGGCCGAAGTACAGCATTTATTTCATCTGTAAGTCCCGTCCCGTAAGTCAGGCGTGTCGGTCAGAGTCCCCTCCGACGGTCGATAGAAAATACGGACGTGAGACGCTGTGACAGGCCTTTACTGAAACGCTGAGAGGGTGTGAAGTCCAGTTTTTCTGCTGTTTAGGTCACCAGATTTTGTTACCTGTAAGATAAAAGAATTAAACCGAAGCGACTTGTAAGAGATCTTTACAAAGCATTCCTCCCATATGGCTTATCCTTGAAAAATTCTGGGATTTTAAAACTTCGCGTTGCTTCATAAACATGACAGAAAGCTAATGGTGGGGGTGACGTGCCTTTATTGTAAGGAAAACTGAGATGCGCTGGATGAGAGAGTGGCCCAAATCTCAAAGGTAAATCATTCACAGACAGGATTTAGACTTCGCATCTAAAAAAATCTTGGATCAAACCCGCTGTGCAGCATCTTCTCATGCCAGGCGTAACAGGCAGGTGTTTCCCTTGTGCCCAGCTCGTGCCACAGCGTATTCTGCAGTTTGGGAAATTAAGCAGAACCACTACAGCTGGTTTTGTGTTGAAATCTGGTCCTCCAGCACAGGATCCCTTGGTGAGGTTCTGGGAAATGAGCTGAAGAGGCCTCTAGATGTCATTGCCGCTCTGCGGGAAGAGGAGCTCAAAGAGATGTGGCGGTCGCTGTGTTCAGCCATTTAATATTACTTGGGGTTTTTTACGCATACACATCTACTGACTCCAAGCGGGCTTAATTGGTCTTGCTTAATTGGGCTGTTGTTAGGCCAGGGAGAGGACAGGCGGGAGCTGGTGCTGCCTTTCTGGCGCTACCGTGTCCCACGGGGTGTTTAATCCATCGTTGAGCGTTAGGAGCTGATGTGGTGCTGCAGTCACGTACTGGATGTTGGCACCAGAGGCAGAAAGTTTCGCAGCGAATTAGCTCAGAGTATCCTCATGAGGTAACTTTGGGATTCTAACATTTGCATAATAATTGCAGGTGTTGGGTCAAGGGATCTCTGATGTCATCTGCTCCTGCTCCAGGGGAAAATGTGGTCATGCTGTTCTGTGTCACTCGCAGAGCCCGATGCTGTTGTTTTCTTTCAGATTTCAGTAACGTGATCAGTAAGAGTGATGTCAAGTCGTTGGCCGAGGCTGATGAACAAGAAGTTGTGGCTGAAGTTCAGGTGAATTTTGAATATTTTTAGATAGATCTCCTAATCCAAAAGTACCGGCAAAGCAAACATGCAAGCTAACAAATCTGTAGTTCTTGAACAGCACGCAGCAGCACTGTGCAACAGTCTCAGATGGAAAAAAAAGTGAAGGTACACATGGATTAAAAAGTGAAACAAAGAACAACTCCTGTGTCCCCTGTTTCTCCCTGCCCTTGGCTTTCCGAGCCGTTGCTGGTTCTGCTGTGATCTGTGTTTCACAAGGCTGCTACATGTTGTGCTGTTGACAAAGAGCTACGCACTCGAAAAACACACGACAAATCGGCAGCGGAGTTGTCGGCAGGAGCGTAGGGATGGAGAGGTTCGGCTCGGAGGAAGGAGAAACGCTCAGAGTCAAGGAGTCTGTGCATTGCTCAGGATTTTAGTGCTAATGTGGCTGATGCAGGCTGAGTAAAGGTTGGCAGGACACGTAACTATTTGCTTTCACTTGTTGGCAGGAGTTCTATGGCGATTACATTGCAGTGAATCCGCACGTTTTTTCCCTCAACCTCTTGGGCTGCTGCCAGGTATGAAAAAAAAACAACCCAAAAAACCTAACGCTCCTCCAGGATCTTGTTTTATGTTTAATGGAGAGACCAGTAGCCGCAACAAGCTGGGTGCAGTGGTGGGTTGCAGTTGAGGGTCCCTAAGCGAGGAGAGGAACACTTGGAGAATCTGGATTGTGGCCTCTGGTGTCCCTGCTCCTTCCGCCAAACTGTAGTTTACTACCAGACTTTATGTGAGAAGGAGTTTGGGGATGGTGCATCCATACTAAATGCAGCTTTTCCTTCCAGGGTCGGAGCTGGGATCCGGCTCAGCTGTCCAGGACAACTCAAGGGTTGACTGCTCTGCTTTTGTCTCTGAAGAAATGCCCCATGATTCGGTACCAGCTCTCTTCTGAGTCAGCAAAGAGGCTCGCTGAGTGCGTGAAGGTACGGTGAGAATCTACAGCAATGCGAAATAAGTTTGGCAATGTACTTAAACTGTGTTTAATTTTTTTTATGTATGGGCGCATTTGAGAGAAATGCCCTTTTTCAGTCAGATTCTTGTAAATTGTGTCATTTACTGTGTTGCATGGCTTTGGGCAGGTCACATCCCTCGTCTCTGCCTGCTCCCGACCAAAAAGCAGGCGCAGACTCGTATTTCCTGTGGGTGTCATAAATCACAGTAGGTTACCCGGAGCCTTTTGAGAGCAGGTGCTATTTCTTCATTAGCAGCACAGACTAAGATAGCAGCACAACTGACTTCATCAGCTCTTCACTTTTTGCTCACCTGTATCCAAACTAAGAGGGAACATTTTCTGGGTTTAATTAGGGTTTTTTTCCTCCCCTTCTCTCGACAGCAAGTTATCACTAAAGAGTACGAGCTGTTTGACTTTCGGCGCACTGAGGTTCCTCCTTTACTTCTCATTCTGGACCGATCTGACGATGCTATCACTCCACTTCTGAACCAGGTGAATCATCTCACTGCGTTCTATATTTTTTTTCTTTGCTGTGCCGCAGATTCTGGCAGAATCTTTTTGTTTCATTTCTGCGGGGTACGCTTAGACGCAGCTCAGTCTGGTGATCAGGCAACGACCGAAGCCGCGGCTGGCGCTTCTGTAACGCTGGTGGTGCGGGAGCTGGTGGTGATAGTTGTATTATTGGAGTGATTTGACAGTCAGAAACCCAGCTCACACGTGGTTTGTAGAGTTAAGGACTGCACTCAGCACTGGGCACCAAAACTATTATCTGCTGGGCACAGATTTTCTATCCAGAAGAGAGATTCAAATGAATGTAAATGGAGTGTTGGGCATGATCGGCTTTCAGTTTTCTCTCTAGATTAATATTAGTCTTCCCAGGATAAATATAGGAACTCACTGATGTGCAGAAACATTCCTGCTGCTGTGTAAGGAGCATGGAGGAAATTGTAACTGTGGAACCTCTGCAGCCAAAAATACACGTCCCTTCCCAGGCAGAGGAGGGGGAGATGACGGTGGCAAGCAGAACTGTTTGAACAGGAATGTTAATCCCCATTGCTTGTCATTTAGAGAGTCGTGTCTTTTGAACATACCTGCAGTAAGTGCCCTGGAACGGAGTGGTTTGCCTTTGTGCTTGCACCAGCGCCTCTCACCATGGGATGCCCATCTGCTTATAACAGAAATAATATTTATTTCTTATTGTAACCTTCTGGGAAGAGTTTGAGGGACGCATGCTTTGGATCCGCTGTGTGTTACTAGAGGCGTGTAAACTGGCTTTGTTTGAGTTGAGCCTAATCTGTAAGTAAGCTTTATCTTACTAAGGTCATCGTTTGCCTTTCTCTTTCGCCGGCCTTGTTAGTGGACATACCAGGCTATGGTTCACGAATTGCTGGGGATTAACAACAACCGCATCGACCTCTCTCGGGTACCAGGGATAAGCAAGGATCTCCGAGAGGTGGTCCTGTCTGCCGAGAACGACGAGTTCTACGCCAACGTAGGTATCTCGGTGGGGACCTTCGTGAGCAGCTGAATTTGGGGATCAGGGTCCGTTCTCGGTTTTGAGGAACTTTCCAATGACTTTGAGCACCGGGGTGGTAATGTACTTACGCAAATGGTGAAAAATCAGTGCGTAATGCAAGTAGCATCTGACCTGAAATAACATTTTAAATAAAACCTGGACTGATTGCAGAGCTGCTTGCTCAAGCTTGGGCTTTGGGGAGACGACGTGCAATGGCACTTCGGTGTTTCGGGCAGAGAGTGCCGCCTCATTCCAGTGGCGTTGAGACTCGTGTTAGAACGGTTTTCTCTCACATCCCTGTCTTGTTCCCTGCAGAACATGTACCTGAACTTTGCAGAGATTGGCAGCAACATCAAGAACCTTATGGAGGATTTCCAGAGGAGGAAACCTAAGGAGCAGCAGAAGCTGGAATCCATAGCGGATATGAAGGTACAGACAATCTACACGTAACTGACTGGACTTTTTAAAGCCCATCCGTTGCAGCTCACCGCTGTCTGTACGCTGACAGTCCGTACAACCAGTCCCAACAGTTCACATCTCTGTGCCGTGCTAATTTTGTGGAGCGGGAACCTCCTTTTTGCAGTGTGTTCGTTACGGTGGCTCTCCACTGAAGGCTAGAGGCTTGGGTAGGCCATTCCACACCACTGCAGTGTGGTCTGCAAGCTTGCTTGTTCTGACTGTTCTCTAAGCTGCTGCTTAGAGCTTGCTGGAATCCCAAAGCCCTACAACTGAATCGGTAAGCTCGGGTTTAAGTACTTGGCTTACCGTGATGTGGCTGTGGGGACTTTAAATCCAAGCAGGGTCACTTGGCAACAGGTCAGAACACAGGCTATTAATTCAGGCACGGCTCAAGATGGAGAGGATCCTGGCGATGTCTCTGGAGATACTTTCTGTATCCTTTTCTTTTAAGAGTAAATAAAAAGTACATCGCTTGCAGAAATCCCCTTGTAATTGGGAGAAATCCTACGGGCTCCTGGGCTGGAGGTGCCTGATCATCCATTTACCCACACTGGTCTTATATCGATGCAAGTTGATTTATCCAGCTTATCAGTGGGTTGCACACATCCGTGCTCTCCGGCTTTTCCTCTGAAGAACCGTTTGTGTTGGTTTCCCCGTTGCAGGCATTTGTGGAGAATTACCCACAGTTCAAGAAGATGTCGGGCACGGTGTCGAAGCACGTGACGGTGGTGGGAGAGCTTTCCCGACTGGTTGGGGAGCGGAACCTGCTGGAGGTGTCCGAAGTGGAGCAGGAACTGGCCTGCCAGAATGACCACTCCAGTGCTCTCCAGGTATCTCAGGCTCAAAACCTGACCGTGATCCTTTGAAACGGGATAGTTTGATCTCGTAACTCCCCTGAGGATGGAAGTTTGATACGGAAAGTCAGTGGGAGTTCTGCATGCAGATGCCCTGCAGGGCTGGGACATTAGATGTTCGAATTGCTCTTCCCCTCCCCATTCAGTTCAGATGGGGCTGAATCATAGTTAATAACTGGCTTGAGAAGCATCTTTGCAAATTCTGTCTTTCCATTTCCCAATACAACGTTCCTTCGTTACGTGCAGTCACTGGCTTCTGGTAGGCTGCTGCTGCGGGCACCCGTCAAAAAAACCCCACTTGGACCCCCGTGCAGAAGCTTATTTTATTTGTTGGGGAGGAGAAGAAATGGAACCCATGAAATTGTCTGAACCAGACTTTTCCTGGAGGTGCTGGCTTCTACCTTTTTTTTTTCTTTTTGAAATAAAAAACAGTGGAAAGCCTCTTAGATAAAAGATTTCTGTGGCAGAGAGGACTGAAAAAGCCTAACAGAGACTTCTCTTATAGCTGAGTATAGACTGAAGTTTTGACCCCTTGCTGGCTTGTTGGATTCCATGACCTGACCTGGTATCTGACAGTATGTCAATAGTGATGAATTGTGGCTGCTGACTAGTCAGAGAAAATAGCAGTATTGTCGAGTGTGACTGTATTACAGCAGAGTTCAACCAGCAACTCAGTATTAAAACCCTGATTTTTTATAGCTAAGGTAGAAGTTACACCATATAGTTGACTCTTTTACACAATCCCGAGAAGCGGTGTGACTAGAAAATAAAGATATGCATCTTTAAAGGATGTGAAATGCATGTTTTCTTCTCCTCTGCTGTTCTGTGGTCCAAGTGGGAGGCTAGGGGATAATATTAGACTCTTCAAGTACTGTCATCTATTAGCAGATCCTGAGCTGATGGGAATCAGTATAGGCCTGCTGAAGTCATCACAGCTATATAGATCGGCAAGCGTATAGATACAATTCAATAGCTTATATTTGGTAGAATTTAGATGACTTAAGTATCGAAGTGGGAATGTAGCCATAAAATGCATTTGCTGAAAACAACCTCTGAGGCTCTCTTGCTATATCACTGTTTCTAGATCAAGCTTGTGCAGTTTAAAAGTCAAATATTTGAGTTCTAATCTGTCAGCCCGTCGTGTCCGTGCTGTCATCTGTTATTTCTGATGTTAACACAGCACACAACGTTAGTGTGGCAACTCCAGCGCTTGGCATTGGAGACCGTTTTGGAAAATGTCCCTCTACTTTTTATTAAGTTACCTCAGGTTGGTTGAAGAAAGGGATGATGCGAACTTCTGGTGATGACGCAGTTGCGTTACCAGCTCTACGGTTAAAAGGATGTGGCAGAGAGGCAGGTAGGTCAGCTCCCACCCAGTGCCACACTCAAGGGAGTTCACCTTGATGCTAATTCAGCTCTTAGCCCACCCTAACTTGGTATTTCTGCAGTTTTAAAGCAGAAAAGCTGCCTGCAGTTTGCTTACAGCCACATGCCTAAAGGGCTTTATTGTATTTCTAACAACTGAGACCGACTGGAAAACATGTAGCGGCTGGGAAATAAATGCAAAACTACGGAACTGGTATCTTTCTACATGAGAGATTGGTATCTCTTTAGCCACACAGCCCCGGGCTGTTCCCTGTTGCAGTCTCCTAATGGCAGTGAACGGGCCAAGGCCACAGAAACAATGAAGAATAAGCCAGTGCATGAAATAAAGGCAGAATTGTTCTCCACTGATGTAACTTCAGCAATTGTTAATTTCTGTGGTAGCCCAGGGCCTCTGAGTACAGTACATTTTGGTTGTTCTTCCCCTGGTCTCTTATTAATCCTGACATAGTACATGAGCCTTGAGAGATGAATGGGAGGTTTTGAATCCCATCTCCTTAGATGGACAATGGCTTTTCTGTTTTACACGCTTCCCGCTTATACAGGCATCGTTGCTGTGCTGCCAGCACAGGATCAAAAATCTTGCAAGCAAACATCTCATGGGACTCTGTCCCTACTCTCACAGGTGAATTCCTGACCTCCCTGGGGTAAAACTCCCGTTGATCCTCCTCAAAGCCAGGATTTTATCTCATATTTTTGTAACTAGTCAGCATCAGTCGAACGAATTACAGCAAACGGAGCTGAATCAGCGTGGCAAATAACAACAGTTTCACAACATTTTGCAGCTGTTCACTGAACGTTTCCGTGTTGCCTACCTGGATTGGGAGGGTGGGAGAATCTTGCAAAGATATGCTGGGATTTTTGGAGTGTTTGAGGGCCGTGTACGCTTCCAGAGTGGAAAAATCCTCATGGGTTCTCTCCCTGTCCTGGTGCTGCCATTTCTGCAACCGTAAAACCGGCAGCTCCTCTGCTCCCGTGCATCTGAGCTAATACAGGCTGATCATTTCGCTTTAATGTTCAGCACGGGGAGAATTTCAGACTTTGCTGTGTCCTAAAGCATCTGTCCAGCCCTACCCAGATGTCGGCAAACGCATCTGGTAGTTGATGCCTGTTCTTTGAGATCCACCTCAAACCTCGGATTTAAGAAGCTTATTACTCCCACGGCTCACCTAAGCTACCAACTTGGCTCTGGTGTTTGTTCTGTTAACTCCGTTATCTCAGCTCTGTGACTCAACACAATGACTGAGAGGTTGCAGAGAGGAAATAAATGCTTTTTGTTGAGAAGGAGCAGCGCTTATATGGCCAATTGTCAACTTACCCAAGCAATTCTAGCCTGCCTGCGGTCCTTGGAGGGCAAGCGGCATGCACCGGGGGTTCTGAAACTTGTCTGGAAGGGTCTGTACTTCCAACAGGCAGGCTCTTCGGGGCACGCGCCCTTTACATTTACAAGGGTGTCACGTTCTCTTCAGCAGAAAAAGTAACGATCTGCATATTAGAAGTAATAACTGTAGATTTCTGTATTTACCGCCAGTGCTGTAATCTTTCTTTTCGTTTTCACACTTTAATTCCTTCCCTCCTTTGCTTCCCAGTGCTTGCTATTTGCCTCTCCACTTGTCGCATCCAAAGGTTTTCTGAGATTTCCATGCTTCTGCGCCGCGCCTTCCAAAAGAAAACAGAATCTGTGTGATTGTCTGAGCTCTTTTTTCTTGACAGTCAATATTACTGTGGAACCTGTGGGCCAGTTTTGGCTCTGCTCAAGTCGGAAAGGGAAGGGCAAATGTTAACGGGGAGGCACACGGTAACCTCAGCTCCCCCCGCAGCATGTTCCGGAGAGTTAGGAGTGGACAACAGAACGGGGTTATCAATTCCCAGCTTCATAGAAAGACCCAAAAGCGACTTGCGCTCCATTGTACTCTAACCAGTCTAACCGCAGAGCACATAAGAAGCCGGGCTCTGTTGCTTACAACACAATTTAATTCTCTTGCATTCCTCCTGCATGCGATTTCGTTGCTAGGCAGTGGGCTTGATATTAGTCTGATTTAATGTCCTTTGAAGGCCTCTCCACTACTACTGCTCCTTATCTTGCTACAGAACGTGCGTCGCCTTCTGCAGAACCCCAAGGTGACGGAGTTTGACGCTGCCCGGCTGGTGATGCTTTACGCCCTGCACTACGAGCGACACAGCAGCAATAGTTTGCCAGGGCTGATGACGGATCTCAAGAACAGGGGTGTGTCGGAGAAATACCGAAAGGTAATTGCCGCATTTCTCCTTCAGCTGGATGAACGAGTGGGACAGGAGGGCACAGAGGTGGAAAATCATTGTCAATTGGTGTAAAGCTTGCCTGCTTCAGTTTAGCGCAATGCTGTTTTTCTTGAATTTTCACCGCACCTTGCAAAAAGAACCCTGAGCTTGGCTGGGGCCTGCAGGAAAATCACTAATCACTTAATTTCCGTTTCCAAAATCAGGGATATTATGAAGGATTGAATAAAGCAGACATGGTAGGCATGCCAGGACGGGCGTGGGGCATGTAAATGGGGCCTGGAACATGCTTCCTTTCTCCTTCCCCTCTTCCTCTCCACCCCTTTTCCCCCAGCTCCTGCTGAATAGGCGATAGTTGCAGCAAAGGACTTTTAGAGACCGTAAAAGGAGCTTGGCTGGGAGGGAGAGGGTGGCAGCGCTGGCAAATGTAGTGAGCAGCTGGAGAGGAGGTGGAGAAGCAGGATGATGTCACGTTGTATGGAAGAGCTGCTATCGCTGCAGCAGACTATGGAAATGAAAGCCTCTCTCCTTATGCAGTGTCACGGCACACTGACTTGCTTGGTGGATTTGGGGAATACTTCTTCTCTTTCCCCCTTGCCTCTCTCTGTGCTGCATTATCTGCTTGGGCTCGATCTTCCTGACTCCTTGGTCATCATTCCAGTACCTCCATTGAGCCTAACTAGACCACAAACTGCCTGGAAGCTGTTTCCCAGGTTAAGAGGATTCTGGTTTTGCCTCTCTCTGTACAGCTAGTGTCTGCCGTTGTGGAGTACGGAGGGAAAAGGGTCCGGGGCAGCGACCTGTTCAGTCCCAAGGATGCTGTAGCCATCACCAAACAGTTCCTCAAAGGACTGAAGGTATGGATCTGCCGCAGATGAAATAATGACAGTTTTAGTCAAAATGACAGTCAGGGAGCAAGACTCGCAGCCAGTGCAATGCCACATGTCGTGGATTCCAGAGATTTAATAGTAAGCGCACTGGGCTTTTAGGGCGTAATTCTCATTGAAGACAATGGGAGTTAGTCACTGAAAAGCCTCTTTAAATCTGGACTTCACTAACACGTGATGTACCCATCAGATGCTGCCGCTCCTTTTACGCAGCATTGCTGATCTTCTCTCTCAGCCTGCTGCCTTGCTCTACTAATTCATAACACGAGCTTCTCCTGCACTGCAGGGTGTTGAGAACGTGTACACACAGCACCAGCCTCTCCTTCAAGAAACACTAGATCAGCTCATCAAAGGAAAACTCAAGGACAGCCAGTACCCCTACCTGGGTCCCAACACGCTCCGTGACAGGTACGTGGGGCATTTTTTGGGGCAGAGCTTGGAACTGAGATACATCTGCTCCTCCCGGTGCTGCCGCTTGTTTTGTTGTTTCCCTGTAGATGAAGAAAACTTAGGCTGGGCAGAGAAATACCTTGCCTGGGTAGGTCTGTCTTGTGTGGGGCCCTGAAGAGGGCTATTAAAACTGAAATTGGTTGTCTTTTCTTGCTGGCCAAGAAGCGACATTCCCATTGTAAGAGCTCAGGTAAAGGATAAAGGCATTGCACCAAGCTGCCAGGATGTTCACATGATGGATTTCAACGTGCCCCCTAACTTCACTCCGTGCCATCTGGCGTTTATTTGTAGAATACCAAAAATAGTCCAACCGCAAGCTCTCCCTTCTGAGCCAGTTACTATTCCTGATGAGAATGGGATCTTGCTGAATATGGCTAATAACTGTAATTGAAAAGAACTCCGGTTGGTTCTAGCTGACTTTGCTGGAGCTAAGCTAATCTGTTGTCAAAGAAGTCGTTAAAGGTAAATATGGGCGTTGGAGTGAGGGCACTGAAGAGAAGACAACAAGTTCTCCTCGAACGGCTTTCTGTACAAATCACTCCTTGCTGTAAATTAAGCTTCTGCCGTGCGCTGGTCAGGTATTTCTTACTCCTTCTAGTGGTAGTCCGCTTTGAGGAGAGGAGCCGGCTGTTGCTTTGCTTCCTTTGGGCGATGCGTGATGAGGTCATCACAGCAATTCTCTGAATCTTCTCCAGGCTGTTAAATGCCCCCAGGGTTCCGTGGAAAATGTTCTACTTGCAGCAGTAGAACAATCATCATTCCCTTCACACTCTGCGTATTACTGGCTTTTTATCAGCAACCGCCACGTTTTTTAGTGAAGGAGAAAATAAATTCAAGGTAGTCATTCCCAACAGGCGAGGTGGCTGTTGGGGTGGTTTGGGTTAAATGGAAACCACCGACTCATCTGGAGCAGGAGAGAAGCAGATTTGGGGACCGAGGTTCAAGCGGGTGGGAGGAGCAGAAGCGTGTCAAAGAGCGAGCATTCATGTCTGGATCTCTTTGAGATGCACGCTGCTTTTCCTCCTTAGCCCTGCCTCGAGGCATTTCCATCCATCTGAGGAAAGCGAAAAAATGTAATTTGTAGCAGGGAGGCATCCAAATTCCATGCCAGGCTGACAGCAGGGGCTGTTAATCATTTTATTTATGAATAAGAAAGAGTTTATAGTCATACAAGAAACAATTTGTTTGTGGATGTCCCTGGTAGACCAGAAAAATATCTGCCTTACTCCAGATTTTCCCTTTAAAATAAAATGGTGAATTTTGGATAGGGTGGATAGGTGTGAAATATCAAGGCCCCTAGCAACAGAAACTCTGTCCTCTCTGTCCTTGAAACCTAGACGGATTTCAGCCCCAAAAAAAGAGATGGACAGATGCAGTTTATGGTAGATCTGAAGTGCAGAAATGCATCCAGGCATCCCTGACCTGGGCTTGTTCTGAGCTAACTAGAAACCAATGGTCTTCTGACCTTTATCTTCTCTTTTTCAGTTTCCACTTATATTTTCCTGAGCTCTGTTTCATTTAGAATCCTCTTTAAACCTTTCTGGGAAAAGGTGCAGGAACCTGCCCCTGAGAATCCTGCTATAAAGAACATGCAAAGGATTTATTTAGGGGAGCGTGTGAATGGTTTAATTCCTACCTTGAACTGAAGGAAAACAGAAGTTGGGTGAAGAGAAAAGGAGTTTGTGCCTCCCTCCCTTCTTTACAGCAGCTACAGCCTTGCGTCGTAGCTAAAAGATGTGAATCCTGTAGTTTTGTTGAAGTAAATCTCAAAATACAAAGGCAGAGCTTCCAAATTGTTCCTTCCCTTAAGTTTCTCACGGCCTTCCTTTGGTCTGGGATTGTCCTTGGGACAGTGGCCGGGTCCAACAGTGCTGCTGCTGGGTTGGGTGTCTGCAAAATGATCAAAAGCACGTGGTTATTGGGGCTGTTTCCTGATGGGAATGGTAGATCTTGTTGAATTTAAGGCGTAGGAGCTGGAGGAATGAGGGTTTATAACTGACAAAAACCAGGTACCTAAATACCGTTGTGCCTGCTCTTGCCGCATAAAACGGTGGCCACAGCACCCTGTTACCTCTGTTGAATCTCATGAAAACTGGGGCTCATTTAAAACCAGGCTTCAGTTACCAGGTTTGGAAGAAAAAGGCCCACTTGATGGTTTCGCCTTAGCGCCAAACTAACTGAGGGAGGAATTTAAACTTAATGATTTCACAGAATTTAGTATAATAAATTACAGCCCAAGGCAAACTGGGCTACCCTGTCTTCTTGCTCTCTGCTTCCAGAGGATGGTGTTACAGTGATTGGCAGGAGTTCAGCAGAAGGTCGGGGCCAAAGGCTTTGTATTTTTTGATCAAAGGGATGCAGTTGCTTGAACAGCAAAGAATTTGAAAGGATTCTTTTTAACTATTTTTTCTGTATTAAAGACTACGCTGTTGCAAAGGAGGAAAAGCTCCTGGTCCAAATTCAGCTGTGGAAATCAGCAGTGGTGAAGGAAGGGGAATCTTTGCAAAGCACCGAGCAGGGTTCCTAGGAGATAGCAATAAGCAATTCTGCTTTCCTTTGCTTCTCCTCTATTTCCTGCTGTGTTAAACACCGTCCTTTTCTTGTACGCCGTCAGCCTGCAGTCCCTTCCACCTTGGCTGCTGGGAAGGACTAGCTAGAAAAGTCCCTGAAGCCTCCGTGTGTCACAGGAGTCTGCGACACGCCGTACGAAATGCCTCCTAAGGGCTGTGACGCCATCGGCATGCTCTGCTGGCTGGGCTCTGCCCAAGCCTCCCCTTGGGATGGAGCTTTTGCTGTGTTTATGCTTGTTATTTTCTCTTCGGGCATTTGTCCCGACCAGCTGAGCCTGACGGTGCTTACCTGAGATGGCTAGAGTCCACTGCTTACAAAATCAAGTTTGAAATCGGAGCAGAAGACAGCTCGGTCGCTGCTCCATTCCTTAAAAACCAAACAGGGCTCCTCGACGTTTTGCATGAACCAGGCAACAGCCTGCGAAATAGCGGTAGGAAAAGGCTTGCTGCTCCCTGGGGAGCCAGATGGGACTCGGCTCGTTCCGTGTCTCTCTCAAATTACCGCAATTATTTCCTGCTTATTGAAAAATCTTGGAAAGTTACCTTCTCTGAAAGCCCATCAAAGTTCAGACTTAAACATGGAACATGAGTACTTGCTGGTATCTCCTGGTTCAGAGTGTTCTGTGACTGGACATGATCTTTCTCCTACTGATTTTTCCTGTGGACTGCTTGAGGAGAGGAAGAATTCCCTTGGGAATTAGGGAAAGGAGCACTATTCCTAAATCATATATATTCTCTTGTGTTTAGTATGGTTTGTGTTTGGTGGATTTTTTTTTTTTTTTTAAAGGCAAAACTCTGACTGTGTCCTTTATTGTTCAAGGAAGTTGTTTTTTAACTCTTGTCTCAAGTGTTTGAGCATTTAGCTGTTAAATTGGTAGTTAACCCGAGGAGATACACAGCCACCTCCACAAACTGGGTCTGAGGAGCGCAAGAGCCGGAACAAGTGTTGCTGCAGATTGCTTCCCACTAATCCTGTAACAGTCTTGGGGTCTCTTCCTATTCCGAAACTGCTTATTATTTGCCCTTGACATAAGCTGTAATTCCCTGGGCGCTTTGTGAGAACACGAAGATCCTTTTGTTCTTTCTGCGGCGGTCTGCCTCTACGTGACTTAGCTCACTTCTGGCCTGGGAGAGGTCCGCGGGGTAAATGCCGGCTGCTTTGAGCAAGGCACAGAGGTGGGAGAGAGGCTGTTGCTCTGCTCCCGCTCCCCCAGGCCAGGCTTAATCCTGTAAGAAAGTCAGGAGCAATATAAAAGCCAAAATAAGCATGTTCTGTGCCGTGCTCCTGATACCTAGCAATCAGACCTGCACGGGAAATAGAGGCGACCAGGATGTTTTCTTACCTGTGACCCAGCGTCTCAGCGGCATTACAGTTTAGTTTACAGCCCAGCGTAGTATCAGCTCTCCCATGCTGGGTCTGTTTGGATTATCCTTCTTTCTGGATTTCTTTATCTGTTTGACGTCCTTTTTAGAATGTTTTTTTTTTTTCCGGATATCAGTCAATCTATTCCTCTCTTCATACAAAGATTCTCCACCCCAACAAAAACTGCGGTAACGAAGCTGTGCACGAGACGTAACCCAGACTCACTGATTTAGAACTTTTCTTGTGGTCTGTGATGGGATCACTGGGCTGTTTCGTCTCCCAAGTTGGATAGTGCCGGCTGCTTTGTAAAAAGCACAGAAATGACTAAAAGGGCAAAGGAACCGTTTGCTTATTCTTGTTTTATACAGCACCTAGCACAGGGGAATTGTGTGCTGTGAGAGGGTCTTCTAAACGCAGCAGCAAGCAAAATACAATATATTAAAAACCTCTAAACTCTAAAGGGTTTGTACCCTTTCTGAAGTCAGCTTCGTTTGCTTCCCAATTTGATCATGTACGTAATCCTCACCTCGAGTAAGAAGCACGCAGTTTCCCTTCCGGTGGATGTCATCATCGATCATGCTTTGAGCTGATGAAGGCACTAGGCTGACAACGTCTCGCCCTCGTTTGTGGGGACACAGCATCTCGTGAGACTAATTCATGCAACTCTTAACTCACTCCTCGGAGAAAACTGCGACCAAGCGTTGCGTAGGCCTGACTTCAGGGACTGTTAAGGGCATCAAGCGATGTGAATTTGCAGGGCTGGTGTCATGGTGACAGCGAAAGGCAATGGCAAATTTAAAGGCTGGTACACATTAAGATATTCCAGAGCTAGCCGCATGACTTTGGCATCTAAATTTCTTAGGTCTTTGATAGTTCCAACCAAAAATGCATAAAAGATGGTGCCAGGAGACTGACCTACTGGACTTTGGGGAGGTGCAGCTTTCCCAACCTAAAAGGCATTCTCCCAAAGAAGCGAACATCCCGATACAAGTGGGCTTGTAGAGATTTTAGGGATACTTTTACTGACAACCGACTTCATCGCTGTGCCTTCCCTTCCCTCTGACTTCCCTCCCCAAAAGACTCAGGCACATTTGCATCTAGTTTCCAAAGGCGTACGGCAGATCGTAGCTAAGAAGACGCGGTAGATGCGGTATCGCAGCGAAGAAGACGTGGTACAGCACTCCCCTGGCCTCTGGGGCTGGCTCGGTGAGATGTTTGAACCCGCACAGCCCGAACGCGTGGTTGCTGTATATAAACCCGCTTATCGTAAGGCTGCGGCGCGGAAGATTTCACAGGCTGTTCCCATGCAGGCGAGAGAGATGGGTGCACCAAATCCTGGGGCTCGGGGAGGGAAGCGAAGACAGCACAGACTGCGTTGCTGAAATCCCGAGGGCAGCACTGCCTGCACCGCTGCCCCTGCCTGGAAGGAGTAAATCGTGTGGGGGGGTAAAACTTGTGGCTCTGTTAATACAGCATGTTCCACTATTGCAGACTTCTCTACGGAGGATTCTGCTTTAAGCCTTGCTCTTTCCAAGGAAACTATAAACTGCAGTGGGAAGTCTTGGCCATTGCTAGAATTATTATAGTCCCCGAGGATAACGAATGGTGTAGTACCTGCAGAAGAACTGTATTGAATGCAGCAGCTTTTTCTGTTGTTGAATAAGCAATGCTGTGTGTCACACGCAGAGGGTGTGCCTAAAATGATGGCGTTCCTGTGTTCCAGGCATTGTGGCTGCAGAATTCCCTCTCCACCCCACAAAGGGAGAGTTCTACAGCACCTCTGAAATCTCCTTTTGTCTCTCCAAATCATCTTATGCAGACCTAACCCAAACTTTCTGAAAAGACTTATGATTTGGAAGGTGACTGGTAATAAAGATCACTTTTTGGGAAGGTGCTAATCCTTTCCATTAATTCTTCTAACCTTTCTCCATCCTCTCCAGGGGCCGGGAGGCAATTGTGTGGCTTGTTCTGAGCCAGTGTCCCATTCTGGCGGCAGAAACAGTTTTCCTCTTGGTAGTACTGTCCGTTCAGCGATGCCAAGATGTTCGTCCTTCCGATGAACTCCTCCGGGCAGGTGTCGAGGGCTTTGCAGGTTGGCTTCTCAGCAGGGAGTAACCAGAGACACAGGAGGCTAGGTCATCCCTGTCTCATGCTCCATTTGCTTTGTCACCGATCCAGAGCTTGCCCAGAGCGAGCAGATGAACGCCTCCTGCTCCCACCGCTGCAGCAAGCAGCTCTCTTCTAGCAGAAGTACCTGCTCGGAAAGCGGAGATGAGTTTTGAGGCTGCAGAAGAAAGTTAACTGCGTCAAGGCTTGGCTGCTCTGACTCGAGCAGGTGACTGACAGGATGTGATCCACACCTTTTCCCTGTAGATTGCGCAGAGATCATTCTCTCGGCTTGAAGATGGAAGCAGAGCTGATTTACGGGTTGGGAGTGCGTTCTGCTGTCCCTGAGAATGCAAAACTTAAGCAATTGGGCAGGGTGGTGGAAGGAAGGTGCAGCCTTCCTTTGAAAGCAGAACGTGCGGGGCACGTGGCTGGTTTTGTATTTTGTCAGATGAAGGCACTTCCCTCCTTCCCCCCCCTTTCCTCTCACGCTCCTTCTCTGTAAAATCCCGTATTTATTCCTAGGCTGGCTGGGGAATGTAACCTCAGAGGTAAAGTGATGCACAATTCCCAGTAGTTCCAGCAAAACCGCGGCTGCTCCATGCCCTTCAAACCAAACCCGAGAGGTCTGCAGCCCCGCTGTTGTCCTCGTTTGACTCCTGAATTGATCTTAATTTAACAGCCACAGCAGCTTCTCGACTGCGCGTTAAACATCGGCGTATGTGTCATGGTGGAGCTCCACAGGGATGCAGCGCGTGGGTGTTGCTGAGGAGGCTTTTAAGGACCGTTAGCACGTTGTGTAAATGTTTAGGAGAGACAATGTTTTAAAAACGATTTAATGAGCTACACATTGTTGTCAGTCTCCAGCCCAGCACATCACAGAAATGAGAAATCATCGGGATCATTGCCTCAGTGCCCGTGAGAGGTACAGGATTTATCCCTGTGGTTTCTCTGATCCCATGTCAACATTTGCCTCTTTATTGCAGGCCCCAAGATATCATCGTGTTCATCATTGGAGGGGCGACTTACGAAGAGGCCCTGACTGTCTATAACCTTAACCGCACCAACCCGGGGGTCCGGATCGTCCTAGGTGGGACCACGATTCACAACACAAAGAGGTAAGAACCCTCTTCTTTCCTGTGGATTCTGCGTACGCAAAACTGCTGACGTGAGCATGAATTTGCGATGCCTGAGGGATCTTCATCGCGCAGTAAAACACAGAAATGTGTGTAAATGGGCCGAGCCCAGCTCTGCTCATGATGGCTGAGGGACTTATTACCAAGCTGAAGGTTTAATGTGCTTTTTAGTGAATTCAAGGGCAGGGAAGTAGATGTGAATAGCTTTTCCTGCTTATAATTCACCACACACCCTAATATGAACGAGAAGCCAGTGCAGCACACAGGAATTCAAAACTGACTGTGGTCTCATTGCTCCTGTTGAAATCTGGAGCAACTGCATTTGATCGCAGCGAAGTTACTGTTCCTATGATTAGAACCGAGTTCTATGATTACGCTGCTAGCAGGCTCTCTGCCGCCCACAAGCCTGCAGAGTATTGGCTGTGTCTTTTGCATTTCTTCCCGGAGAACGGAGCTTTCCTTATCCGTTTGCTTTCCTGGGAGGCCAGACATTTGTAAAGGCTTAATCCCTCCAGGAACCGAGCAATGCCAGGGAGCGCTGACCACGCCAAGCGTCACTGATGTCCTAGCTCACCGTCTCTGGGTTGGTAGAGAATCATAGAATCGTTTTGGTTGGAAAAGACCTTTAAGATCATCAAGTCCAACCATTAACTGCCGAGCCTGATTTGTCCCTGGAGCCATTCGGTTATCGGAAAGAGGGTAAGGGCTGGAATGTGACAGGTGACCCGCATCTCTCCATGTGTCGCAGCAGGAAGCGTGGTGAAATCTAAGTCCTGGGAGAGTCCCTGGCCTTGTCCAGCAGCTGCTCTGAGCTTAGAGGGAGCGCCCCGCTCTGAGCTGGGGTGCCAGGAGAGCTTCAGCATTACCGTGTAGAAATGCAAAATCCAGTCCTGCAATGGGAAGGAAAAGTTAATGCTTCTCGGCATTTGGGATGAGATTTTCAGAGCTAACAGCTTCGGGTGCCTCAGCAGTCTCCTGGAGTTCAGGAAACACACGCTGTTGCCAACACCGCAGGCGGCTGTGTCAGAAATACAGCTGTCAGGCACTGGGTCCATCTCAGTTACTGACAGGTGGACTCCAGCACAGCGAACACGCTAAAAACCGCCTTGGTTTTCACACCATATATGTGCGCTGTTGCTGCATCAGAGTCCAGTGTGATATTTATAAAACCCTTGCACTTTTGCCCTTCCTTTTCATGCCCGTAAGGGATCTTCAGGCTCCAAAGCTGCCTGCACAGAAGCAGTAACAATTCTCTCAGGAGGAAATCCAGTGGTTCCTATCATCACTTGTTCAGAAAAAAAAATCCCCAAACCCTCCAAATTCACAGCGCTCGCTCTGAAATTTGGCCCTTTAGCTTCCACGTCAGCTGACTGGGAAGCTCCTAAACTGGTGCTAGCCCAGAAGTAAATTGCTTTTATGAACTGGGTTACAAAGGCAAGTCTGTATTAGCCCACATATCGACCAATTCCTGCCCAAATTACCCAGCTTGTTCAACCTTCTGCTCTACAGAGGAGCCTTTGAACTAAATCCTGGTTTAGCTGAGCCTAGAAATAGTAAGAAAAGGAGACCAGCGGACGTAGTAGCTGCTCTTTGACTGAAAAAAAGAAAGAAGTTAAATAAATTGTCATCTTGCAAGGACATAAACCCCCTAGTTCGTATTCAGCCTGGCATCCACTGTAAGCTCTTTGTCAACCAGCGCATTTTGAGGCTGATTTTGACATCTACTGACACGCCTTCATCAAACTAACCAGCATCCGTGCTGCCAACCTGGACGGTACCGTCATCGCGCCACGCTAAGCCCCAAAACCAGAGTGAGCGATATGGAGATCTCCGGGATGAAAGAGTTTTTCACACCATATTGGAGGTTGAGACCTGCCCCAAAGTGGGTATCGATGTAGCAGATTGAGCAAAAACTGTCACTTGGGGGGGGGGACGGGACAGAGAAAACTCACCAGCAGCGTTTTGAGTGGAAGGCCAAGCAGCAGTGTGGCGATGGTTTGAGCTCTAGGTTGCCGTCCCAGCTCTGCTGCTGACCTCGAGGCGACGTTGGGCAACTTTCTCCTTTGTCTGTGCACACCAGAAGGGCTCTGAGTGGGGACTGTCGCTCACTTCCGCTCTTTCAAGTTTGAAATTTGCAGCTACAGCATCGGGCTCCGCTTAGATTTGTGCTGTAATGAGTAACGTTAGCTAGTTAGGGCTTCTACCATGACTATGTTTTGGCGCAGTCTCTGAATTATTTACTGAAAAATGAGGATACTGTATCAAAATTTGCATTTCAAAGAATGAAATGGGGGGCGGGGGGGGGAAGAAAAAGAAAAAAGCTGTTGCTTTTTTAAGGGCTGAATACTACAAGGTCCTGTCTGGGAACTCCGGGATGAGGACTGCCAGAGGTCCTGTTCTAAAAATAACCCTGCCCCAAATGATTTGCTTTTCCCTAGTGGCTTGAATAAGATGAGAGGATGCCTTAATAATAATAAAAAATTAAAACTTTCAAGTCGCAGGTCTTTCAGCAAATACACTGAGGCATCTAACATGAGGAAACCTAGATTTTATTCTGTCCTAACTCCTCCAGTAATCCACTGGCCTTCCTTTAATGAACTGTTGCTTATTTCTGCTGGATTAGGGTTGATATGTCACAATAAACAAGGAGATTTTTATATTAATGCGCTGAGCGCCCCATGTAAGTGCACTAATCCTGTGCTTTCATTGTTCTTACCAGCCCAACTTAAATTGTGATCAACATCTGTGTTTATAGGGTTGGGGGATGGCTTAAGGGATATCCATTCTGCTTTTTTTCACAAAGCAGGAGACAAACAAGCCTTTGGAGCTGGTTATGTTGTTAAAAGCTGTATATTTGTGGGAAGCTTATCTGTTTAAGAGACCATCTGCATTGTCCAGCGAATATACTGTAAGTAGATGTTTTAAAGGGTGGGGGTGCAAAATACTCGGCGTAGGGATGGAAAACACTCGGTGTAGGGATGAAGAATACGACGTTCTGTGTTTGCAAAGGGGGTCTCAAAGTGGGCGCAGTAGGTACCTGCTTAAAGTGTCTTTATGCTACAGAGTCATGTCAAGGGAATCTCTCCCTCTTGATTTTTAGGGGTTTATATCCATTATAGATGGAAAATAGGGGCAGGCATCTAACAACAATGCTCATATCCTGAAACGAGGCGTATAAGGGATTCCTTATAAATAAATCAGGCTGCAGAAGCTAATAGGCTGCACTGTTGTTTATTCCCCTGTTTGAAAAAATCCCAAGGATTTTACAAGGTATGAGAAAAATGGTGTTTCTTGTCTTCCCTGCTCTAACAGATAAATCCAGGGAGTTCGCCTATTGCTTGGCTTCTTTCCTGACGTTACCCAAGGGCAGGTCAGTCAGGTTGGGAGTGTGGCTTGGGTTTTCTCTTCCTGGCTGCAACCAAGAGTTGTGAGGAAAAAAAAAAAAAAGCATTAAAGCGGCAGGGGTGCTGAAAAGTCAAGCGATAAAAGCTGGAAAAATGCAGAAATCCAAAGATCAGAAAATCTCTTTGATTGTGCACACTCAGTTTTGCTGCAGATGAGGCCTTAAATCTGTCTCATCTCAGTTTACTAAATTCTTTTGGGTTTTTTCCCTCCGTTCCTATTAACAGGCAACACTCATGCTGTTAAGTCTAGGAGGGTACACAGATACACATTTGGTAAGGCTTTGAGATCCTCCCAGAAACTCCGGCAGGGTGGGAAAAAAAATAATCTGTTGTTGTCAAGGAATTTTCAGTGTTTTTCTAATCAAACCAGCTTGGCTGCCTCTGTTACTTTTAAAATTTTGGCAGCCCTACTAAAAATACTTCTATTATGACTTGATTGTCAAAAAGGTAAAAAAGCTTTCCTGGATGTGTTTTCCTGCAGAGAATTGAAATGCCACATCTGCCCACTTCATGCATTTTTTTTCTACAGACTCGGTCTGCACCATGCCATGGGTCGAACCACTTGATAAACGAAGATAAACTCCTCTCTGTTATTTTTTTCTTGCAATATAATGAGCTGTAATGGAAAGGCTGGACGGCTGGGGATTATTAATCATAATAATAATGTTTAAATTATATTTATGGTGAAAGTGAGAGGTCTTTCTTGACTTGGTGTCATTCAGTAACACTGACCATGGCAACCTCTGTAATTACCTGCAGGAACCAGATAAATTTGGGCAAAACTATGCTGGAGTTAAATCTGTGGGTTTTCAGTTGTTCTCCACTCCTTAAGTTCAGGTTTGCGGAGGGGCATGGGCTCACACCAAAATGCCAAATGCAGAGCTTTTAAACTCGGTAGTTTCACTGTGGCGTTAGGGCAGGGAGAGAAGAGCCAAGAATGTAATTACTGGACTTTTAAATTAAAGAAGTCAGAGAGCCTAACGTGGCTGGCAGCGCCTCCTGACTGCTCCCCTTCTCCGGGCTGAAAGCTGGAAAGAAGTGGCTCTGGTTTTCCCCACTTCCTAAAGAAAATTCAGCATGAGGGAGCTGATTGCTTGCTGTTGGCAAAGAGCTTTACCACCAGTCCAGCGGGCAAATGGATTTCGAAGAAATTCTTCTGGGTTTGGGGGAGAAGGGGTTAAAAAATTATCAATAACCAGCTAAAAATGGAAGATTGAGACAAGGAGGAACATCTGGTGCGTGGGGCTGACTCATCCAGAGCACAGGTTAAGCACAAACCTGCTGTGCCAAATCCGAGGGGATATCCAGCCTGACCCACTTACCCAGTTACAGCTAGAGCCTGGTTGTGCCAAACGCGGCTGTGGCGCGCTTAGCCGGCAGAGCCTGGTCACCGGATCCCGGTGCCGCTGGGAGGAGTGTTTGGACCAGCCGCGGTTCCAGCTTGCTGCGGAGGGAAGGTTTGGATTAGAGCGGAGAGGTGACTTCAAGTTCTCTTTGTGGTTTGATAGTTGCGCTCCGGTCGGAGGCGTTCCCAGCCAGAGCTGGAGTAGCTGTGACTGCTGTGCTAGATCCTCACCCTGTTTCTCGCAGGATCCTCAGGGTCTTGGGAATTAAGTTTCCCTGTGTTCCAGCTCACCCTCAGCTGCAGGCGGGAGTCTGGCTCTTACATCAGCCGCAGGCCAGATGTGGAGACCTTCTGCGCAGGAGATGCTCGGAGGTGGCCGTGCTACCCGCTTCTCCGACCTCCCTGAAGTACGGACACGCTCGCTGCATCTCCCTCTCCACACGCACAAACTTTCTCTCCAGATCACAAGTAAACAGGAGTCCCCTTTAAAAATAAAAGCAAGTCATTCTCTGTTCAGAGCTCAGTCTGCCTGACTCTAATGCCTAAAAATAAAACGGGAGGAGGGACAGCTCTCTAGCTGTAATTATGGAGCTGAATGACCATAGCGCAAGTGATGTTCCTGTACACCGCTTAGAAATCAGGCTGCTGCCCTCCCAGAACGCCTATTTCTAAACACTGCGGTGTTGAGATCTGGAAATTGGTGCAGGCATTTGCATGAGATTTTATTTTGTCATGATACTTTTTTTTTTTTTTTTTTTAAAAAACCCTCATGATTCACAACCTGGGCAGGCAGACCTACTTTAGACCTGGCTTAGGGGAATCACATTTTTTGTAGGATTCATGGTATACCCTGATTTTTATTTATCTTTTTTTTTTTTTTTTAAGGCATTAATGTTCAGATAACTTGATCAGCATATTGAAGGCATGAGTCAACCTAGAAACTGGTAGCACTGGATCGCATTGCCAGAGTAACCATCTTCCTGGTAACATATCCTCATTAGATCTTAACGTGGGAGCGTTGCTGTGGTTTTGCGAAGCATTCAGCTGCCTCCCAAACCGCGATGAAGTAACGCCAGTGGGCCAGAGCTTTGTTTTGTGGGCGGCCGTCACGGCTCCTTTGGTTTCAGATGTACAGGGATGCGACGTGAAAGGTTCACTCGCAGGTGTCTTGCTCTGGTGTTCGTACTACGGCGGCTGGGCAGGAGAAGAGGGTTGGGGCGGTGGATGCTCTCGACAAGGCCACGTACCTGAAGGACGGAGGTGGGGAGCAGCAGGGAAGGGCAGGAGCTGGCTGGTGAAACTGGGACTACCTCCAAGCTTTGGGCCTAGTCTAGTGCTCAGCTCTGTAGGCTGTGCTCCCGTTTGGGTTTTGCAGGCAGGAGTGCTGAACAGAAGCGTATAAAAGCCTACAGTCATACAAAAACAACGCAAAGAGCTTTAAAGCATTATTCTTTCAAAGGTGGGGTTTCTTCCTCTTGAAAGGATGGAATTAATCTCAAAACTTAACTCACTTTTAGACCTATTTAAACAAGGTTTAGCCTTCCTTGCTCTGGCGTGCTTTGCTGGATCAAGCTCTGCTTGAAGCAGAGCTGGGGCTGCTGGAGTGCGGGCACGGTGCAGCTCCAGCAAACACCGCTCCGTACGTGTCCCTCCTCCTCAGCTTGCTTATCCACCCAGATAAGAAATGAATCTGTGCTCACGACAGGTCTAAGCCTGGAAACTGAAACGCCATGGCATATTTCAGGGATAAAGCCTGCCTGGTGACAGAATGGGTGAAATTCATTTCACAGACTCATCAAGGTAGAAATCATCTTTCTTTCCACCTAACCCAGCACCACGTAACCCCGGTCCTGCACGCAGCAGAAATTCTTTGCTGACAAACGAGTCGCTTCTGCAGTGATCGTGACTTCAGCTGTGTCCATACAAGGCTTTTAAGATGCTCCACAAGCATTCCAGAGCGGGACTTTCCAAACTATCAAGTGCTTAGCCTAACTCCGCTCCTAAAGACAGACGGGGCTTAAGTGGAAACAGATTTGGGCTAAGGCTGAACGGTCTTGTGAATTCCGATTTCAGGATCTCCAGATCTGAACCAGAACAGAGCCCAGCCCTCCTGCCTCCCAGACGTTTTTGTTAACTGCTGCCTGCTTGCTGCCTGCTTCGACCTTTTTTTCCCTCTGCAGTTGGCCAACGCCAGCCGCTGGCAGCTGGCCTCCACCTGACAATTCTTGAGAAGCAGCTTCAAGTCTCAAAGTCTCAAATTAACAAGTTCCTTGGGGTGGAGCCCCCAAACTCCCTTAAGTTTCCTTGCAAAATCATCCAGAGGAGAAACTGGGAAGAAGCTGAGTGCGTGCTTAAGCATTTTACTGGACTAAAACTCTCTTGAGATCCAACTGAATGAGCGGTCGGTGCCCAGAGGTTTCCATGTGCCTCATTATTTAGATTTGAGCGTGATCTAAACAGGCTGGAAATACGAGGGAGGGTCTTTGCCAGAAAGCCCTGGCTGTGAAATGTCAAGGATGCCTCAGCAGGAGGTTTCCACCCTGCCTTTTCCTGCCTTATCATCCACACAGGAAGACTGAGAGTGAGCAGAAAAACAAGCCGGAGCGCTGGCCTTCCTGGCTTTGTTACCGAAAGGCGCGTGGGGCTGCCAGCGCCATCCAGATGCCAAGCCGAGCCCACGAGGAACGGCTGCTCGTTTTGGAAGCCTTAATGTTCATGGCACGGGGAGAAATGAGAGACCTTCCGGACAGGATGGAACATTTAAGGATGAATGGATGAAGATGTTGACTTGGTGATCCAATGCTGGGTGCTTCAGGTTTCAGTGCTGCAGATTTTGGTCCCCAAGGCAGGTGATTGCAGTCCCGTAGCTTTGCACTTTGTTCTCCCTCGTTGAATTCATCCTGGCTGGTGGGAGGATCTGTCGCTGGAAAATGGGAGCGTTCTCCAAGGCTTATTTCCTCTTGGATTAGCGTCTCCTAAAATGTAGCTGTCCTCGTCTGAGGACATTTCCCTTACAAGCAGCTGGAGGAGTAGGTCAGTCCGTGGGTGATCTGTGCACGAACTGCAGGGGGGAACGGTTAGCCCCGATGCCAGCTCTCGAGATGCTGCTTTTATGTTGGAGGAGATGAGTCTTGATCTCAGTGTCTCTGTCACGTGCCCCTTCGGGGACCATCAGTCCCTGACACGTCCTCCCTGGGGGCAGCCGCTGGGTTTGACCTCAGCTTGACAAGGGGAAGGAGCATCACGTTGGGACCAGGATCTCTCTTCCAGGTGGGTTTTTTTTCCGTGGATGACATCCTGTTGTGGGCAGGTCCTCTTCTCTTTGCCACCGTTACCATGTACGAAGGAGTGACTGTCCCTGGTGACACCAAGGGAGAAAACAGATGGGTTTGTAGCTCTGCGGTTGTAGAGCGCTTGTTGGGTTTGTTCAAAGGCTCGAGGCCAAGCTGTGTGGTTACTTTCTATCTGCATGAGTGAGAAGTTGGCCCTTGTCTCTGCTAACCTTCACTTTGCTTGGCAGCTTCCTCGAGGAAGTTACAACTTCGGGGTTCCGTGGCCGAAGCACTGAGAGCTCTCAAGTTACACCAAGGTCAAGCAGCAGACGGTGAATTTTGGAGAAACCCCCGTCTCGCCCATGCAGAGCTTCCACAAACTGACCGTACAGCTTTGGAGCAGAACTGGATGTTCCCACACTGTGCTGCTGCCGTAGCTTTCCCCATCCACGATCCCAGGAACCGTACCGTGCACGAGAAGCATCTGGGCAGTGATTGCTGACGTTGGCGCTGCCCCTTCTCGCAACCGCGGCTCCGAACGGGACGTGGCTGCGTAATTGGAACTGTAACCTGCAGGAGAGCCTGGGAAAAGGGTCACTACAGAAGCACGGGGTCTCTGCAGCTTTGCCGGGCTGCGGGAAAGCTGTGCTCTTATCTGATTTCTCAGAACACACGGTATGAGTCCTCTAATGAGCGTCTAACGATCCTGGCCCAGACTTTCCTGTGCATTTCTGGAAGGTGGAGCTGATGGGCACCAGAAGCCCTCTGCTCTGCTCAGTTGTCTGTATATTTGGAGTCCTATTAAATAACCCATTTTGACTGAATCTCTTGTCTATTAAATGATTCCTGATAGCCCTTTCATAATGCCACTGAGGTATAATTACATTCTTAATCTACTTTATTAACTTCTGTTTACCTTAAGCAACAAACACAACTCCATGCCCCTTGTTTTTTCTCTCGTGATTTCTTTTTACCAATAAAAATCATTCTGGCAGTAATAAAACATGTTGGATTCGTAAAGAAACCAGCGAATTGGAATTGTGGAGCAGACCTGGGAGCAGGGGAGGGTGGTTGGCATCCTCCTAGGCGTGGGAGCGAGATCAGAAAGTGCTCGCTCTACACACCTTCAAAAGGATTTTTTTTTTTTTTTTTCCCAGTTTCCTTTTATTTTAGGTAGAGGAAGTGTGAAAAGCAGCACAGGTTAAGAGTCAAAACAGACATCAGCAGACTGGATGCCTGGCTTCTGTGAATGTCCGCTACTGATGAGCAAGTCTTTCCCTTATCTCTTGCTTTCCCATAATTAAATACAACTGAACTGAACTGAGCTCTCTGAGAGCTCTGCAGAGCAGCTGTGGATGGAAAGGACTTGAATTCACACTCATTTCTCTGGCTTAATTCCCTGAAGCAAGGTCACTCCAAGCCTGGGCGCCTGTCCATCCAAAAATATCCCTGCAGTGCTGAAGGATGGACGGTAAGTGCGCTGGGGAGCTGCTCCGGGGCTCTCGTCTGAAAATACCGGGGCAGAGTTCCCACGCCACAGCATTAGGGAGCGTTTCCTTTCTGACTCGGGATTTCAGGCATTGTTTTGGAAGGGATGGGTACCGGCACAGTTTCAAGTCCGTCACCATCCTCGCATCGAGGAAGCTGACACATTTTGCTCCTCTCCCTCCCTGGAGTGCTGCAGGGCGGAGGAGTTCCAAGGTGCGGCTGACGCTGTTGCAGAGGCAGGAGACAGAGGTACCTCTGGTTTATTTAACCGGTGGGCTCTCACCTTATCAGGCAGCTTGCTTTCCTAAGCGCATCATAAAAGGTTGTGCTCCTGGTACTGGATTAAATGGTAGATTAAGAAACTCCTACAATATTACATCAACCTTTTTGAAGTGAAGCCCATCTCCAGCCCCGTTGCCTTTTGCAGCCTCCTCGGTTCACATTTTTGCTGCCTGGCTAATGCAAACACTGAAGGTTTGGACCAAGCCTGACCCAAAGTCCTCAGGAACCATCCCTGCCCCTGCACAGTCATTATTTGCCTTGTTTCCCTTGCACTTCCCTTGCACTTCCCTTGCACTTCCCTTGCTTCACATCATGAAGGCTTGGAGGATCGCAGTGCCAGAGCTGACATCACGTTTAATCAGCATTGTGGTAAACAACCAGAGCTTTTTAAACCAGAGCAGGTAACAAATTGGAGAGAAAGGGGCATGACGCTGGCTTTTGGGGTGCTTTTTTCCAGTCGCATTCAAACCTTGTATCTCGCCTCAGCCTCCTCCTCCTGCTTGGAATCCCGCTGCTTTCCTGCAGGGAAAGTGAATCCTTCCTCAGAAATGAGGCAAAATTGGGCTTTCGAAGTGGTCAAGAATGATTCCTGGGCTGGTGTCACAGAGGAGACTGGCACCCCACGCACCCCGGGCTCAGCACCCCGTGTATCTTCTGTGCTGCTTCGGGTCCTGGCTGTAACAGCAGCTCGCCTCTGCTGAGCCCGCAGCAATCCTGCTTCCAGGCACCTGTCAGGGTTTTGCTCTGGTAGAAAATGAGTGCGCTTTAGCAACCAACAGGGAATTGGAGCTTTTGGTTCATTCAAAGCTCTAAATGCACCCTGGGCCACATGAGACAAGCCAGAGAACTTTACTCAGTAGTTTCTCCACCTCATTTATAACTCTGCTTAAGCTAAAGTGCACGTTAACGATGTACCCAGCCTTTGTTTAAAAACACATCTCCCCAGACTGCCTGTCCTCCCTGGATTTCTTTTTGAAGTCCACACCGTAGCTAAAATTGGACCAGCTTCGATTTTCAGCCACTGGATTTTGCTGTCTTTTCTTTCAGAGCTTTCTGCCCTGCCAGTGGATGCACAGATCACACTCAAGATAATTTTAGTATATGTGGGGGTGTTAATTTTTTTTTTCTGGAGGTCATGTAACTTACTGGATGGGGCGGGGGGAAGAGAAGCAGCTCCCAGGGGCCTTCCTCTGACGTCTCAGGAAGATTCTGTTTTCCCGTCTGGAAGGAAAGGCATATGATAAATCTGGTGCAGGGCATCATGAACAAAAGTCCCTCCACACTGAAGAAGCAGTTTCCCAGGGCATTTTCTCATGGAAAAAATCACTGAGCTGAAAAGGAAACAGCAGGGCCCTTGGTAGGAGGTGGGAAGACTCTCTGCGAGGCTGGTTCCTTTATCACTCTGCTGAACCACAGCTTTTTGTGGCTCGGCTTGTATTGTTCCTGCGCTCACAGAGGCAAAATGGGAGAGTTTCAGTCATTCAAACCCTTGCTTCTTTCCTTGGCACGGGTGACTAATGCTTCTGCAGATGGAGATTTATTGGGCAATTGCTGGGCTCCTTGCAAAATGGGAAGAGCCTTGTAATTTCTTCTTTCGGCCACAGCTTCAATCTGTTCAAGGAGCAGGAGTAACAGGAGAATACAGATGGAATAATGTCCCTTGCTGTTTGCCGTACCCAAAGGCTGGAATACAAAGTGCAAGTTGCTGTTACGTGGGGGATGCGATGATGATCAGAGTTTACAAAGGGAGGCGATTCCTCCGCACGATGCTGAAACTGGATGAGGCTGGAGCTAAGTAGAGTTTTTGCACCAAAGCTGCTTTTTCAGAGAAAAATGCAGGCATGGTAGCATCGAAACGCTTTGCAAATGTGTTTTGCTGAATTGTTGGGGGGTGGTAGTGGTTGGTTTTTTTCAGTATCAAAACTCTGGAGAAACTTTTCATTTGGAAAATACCAAAAGGTTTTGAGAGATGTGAAATAAAAAAAATCCTTTGTGTTTCCAGCTTTTCCTTTCCTGGCTATCACAAGCGATACTGATACTAAATGAGGGGCAAGAGTCCCCTTAGCTCTACCCAGTAAATTTGTCCCTGGGGGAGCCTTGTGAGGGGCAGGGGGGGTGCTTGTGAGCACTGCAGGACCTGAGACCCCCCCCAACTGCCCCTGCTTCCTCGCCTGCTCTCTCCTACGTGGCTGACGGCAGCCTGCAGCCTCGGTGTAACCGTGTCGGTGCCAGGACCCTGCAATCCCCACGGTTCCACGAAGAGACCTGCTGAGAAACCTGCAAGCGAGTTTCCAGATTCTCTGACACGTGGCTTTTAATCAGCGATTGACTTGGGAATTAACAAGCCAGATCAAATGAAATGAGCTCTTAAATCCCTGAGAATTATCTTAGCATCGCAAATAAGTCTTGATGTGGAGCAATGCGGGAGAGAGCAAAGCCCTGCGGTGGCCAGGGGGCCAGCCAAGCCTGGCTAGCAGCCTCCCTTCCTGACAGCTCTTTTCCATGTTGGAAAAAGCACGCAGCCATCATCGGGAAAGGAGCAGATCCCTCCAGCCAGATCAGGCAAGCCGTGCCTGAGGGATGTGGTGAGGATCCACAGGGATGTGGATCCCTGTGCTGTGGACCGGTGTCCCGGCAAAGTGATGGTGAGGACGCAGCACCGAGGAGAGAACCTGGATCATGTCCTGAGTCAGCATCGGTGTGGCCCGGGGGCTTCTTCGCTCTGCTGAAACTCTCTACAGAGGCAGCGATGCTGGAGCAATCCCAGAGGGGTAAATCAGGGTGTAAAACCCCTGTCGAGAAGCATGTTTTTCAGGCTGTGTGCCAGGTGACAGAGCCAGGCAGATGTTGTTGTGTTGGTTTTTCTCCTCCCAGCTCCGGTAATGTTTTAGCTCCAGTGAATGCCGCCACCTCGTTTGCCCCCGCGCCGCAGGACGAGCTAGCCCTGAGCAAGCCGTGAAGCTCTGGGTGAACTCCAACCTTACCAGACCCGTATTTACCATCTCACCTCTCCCCACAGCCCCTACCTGCCCCAGGGATCATTCACCTGCAATTTCCCAGGCCAAGACCCACCTTAGATCCCACTCTGGTTCCTGGCCTCCCTCTCCTGTGTTGTCTTTTCAGTCTCGAGCTGCTCTCTGCGAATTTCATTAGCAGGCTGGTTTCCTCCCCCTTCCACATCATTAAATTAGAGATGTTAAATAAAACTGGACCTCTGGGAGGGAAGTCGTGGCAGAAAAGGGAAAACACATTGCAGTAGGAACACATAGATGAGGCATTTCATTTAAGGAAAACCAGAACAAACTTCCAAACCTGTCTATAACTGAAATAAACTGCAGGGGCAATAAAGGCCTGTTTCTCTGGTACTTGGAGGCTACTTTACGTCAGCTCGGCAGGAGATGCTGAATTTGGAACTGCTTTAAAGCCCCAGTGAAAGGAGAGTCACTGAGAATGGCCATCAGGTAGCCATGCAGTAGGTGCAGTGGTTTAGCAGGAGGTTTATACTGGTTAGACTGGTACCAGCACAGTCTTGAATGTACTCTGAAGTTAGGCTGGCGTGAAGGTGTCTCGTCTCAGGGGAGTTTGCCTTCACATGGGAAGTAAGTACTATGCCAGGAGTGGCCAGAGCTCTGGACTGCACCTCTGGAGATCTTTACTCCCGGCCCTTCTGCTAACTCGTATTACTGTTGTGTATGCTCAGACCTGCCCTTGACCCCAAGTTCCCAGTGGCCCCAATTTGTTTGCCTACACCCTAGCTGATGTCTAGCCTAAGCCAACCTGACGTCCAGATGAGGTCTGAGATCTCCTCCTGCAGGTCATCGGCCAGGGATAGGTTCCGAGCCAGGGATAGGTTCCGATTCTGGTTCAGCCGTGCTGGAAGCCCCTGTAAGATTGAAGGTACTTCATCAGGATGCAGACACAGCCTGACCCGCTCAGAATTACATCCCCGTTGAGTGTTCTCTGGACAGGAGCCACTCTCTGTCCTCTATTTCCCAATTTCAAGTTATTGAGAATGGGGCAGAGCCTTGAGCGAGTCACTCTGCAGCAGGCGACTCTCGGATCTTGCTGCCAACCTGAGACACCGGACCCTGCAAGAGCCTTGCAAAGAGAGGAAAGCTGAGTTTTCCCTGACAGGAAACTCAGGCAGTCCCCTGGCCTTGGTCCTTTCCAGAGGGTAGATTCTCCCATCAAGCAGACCCCTTTTCCCAGACAATAGCGCTGTAATTATCTTCAGAGACAAGAAAAACCAAATGTCCTAATTAAAGTCAATTCATCTTCTAAGCAGCAGTTTCCCACTTGATATCCAGAGGCAAAATTATGCAGGGGGGGGGGAGGAGGGGGTGTTAAATACATAAATAAACTGAGAGTGTTTGTTGTTCTGCTTTTGCAGCAAGAAGATATTTTGGTAACTGTTTATTATGAATCGACACATCATAGAGGAGCAAAACTGCAACATCAGGGCTGAACAGAGCAAATAGGATGTTTGAGGACAGTAAGCAGGAGGACATAAACATCACTTTAGAGAGGTTCTCTTTTCATTTTGCCCACATTTTCAAGGTCCTTTCCCTCCCTCTTACACCCTCCCCCCCTCGTTTAAAAAACAATGATATTTTTACGTTCCCTGTAACAAAATTCAAAGCCGTGATATTGGCAATTCCCTGCAAGTCTGTTGTTCCCTGCTCCCTCGGAGAAAAAGATCATGAAAGGCGGCACGGGAGCTCAGCCCCAGGCTCATGTCCCCCCTGCAAAGGAGGGTGCACTGACCCGGGACTCCCACTTTTCCACCTCCTCCCCTGCTTACGGGAAATTTTGGGTGACTTTGTGTAGCACGGAGGAGTCCTGGAGCACGGCAGGGGCTGTTGAGACATCTCCCGACGCACAGCACCAAGCACCAGGACCGGCGTCGCTTGGCGATGCTCACAGCAGGAAAATTGCACCCTTACACGGACTCGAAGGTACTAAAGAAGCCATTGCCGTCGTTCTGTAATGTTATAATTTAAATATTTCTGGTTCCGTCTTTCCTGCTCACGGCCAGGTGGTTGCTCCCAGCTGTAAGTTGCTTTTTCCTGCGGCATTATTTATTAGGTACTTTTGATATATCCTGCAACCACAATAAAAAAAATACGCTGCTACTGGAAATACAAACTGGGAAAACAAATCATCCCAGAATACAGTCTACACAAAGGTTGTTAAACTATGCGCCGAGTTAATTAGCAGCTAATAAAAGACTAAATTCTTCCATTAGCTATTCCGGTATGCGAGATCCACTGATTTCATTGCGTCTGTGGGCACGAGGCCATATTTACTGTGGTAACCATGAATGCAAATCACAGGACAGTCGGGGATGGGGACGGGGATGGGGACAGGGACAGGGTACAGACAATTTCACGTGCCACACCGGTGCAAACGTGGCTCAGGGAGGCCACAACCCTCCCAGCACCTTCCTCAGCGCAGTAAATCCAGTGTGAACCGTGTCCGGGGGTCATTCCATCGCTGGGAGTGTGACTGCCTGTGTCAAGGACGGAAATCGGAGCTGGGCTCCCTCCTATCTCCCTTCCTTCCGTATAATCTGTTGGAAGTTTCCAGATCTGAATCACTGGTCGCATCCTTTACAAATGTGAGTCACTCTCCTACTACAGGCTCGTTCAACCAGCTACGCCCCTTGCGTTTTCCAAAACCTCCTGAGGATTTGGATTTGAACGGAATTCCTCCTCCTGGGGATGCGTGTGCCGGTGCTTTACCTGGTGCAGCAACACGGTGACTCCCTGGCAGCCAGGCACAACGGCCAGGCTTGTTCCAGGCGAGCGGCGCGAAGGGTGAAAACAAGTATGACATCATCAGACCATACGGTGGGTACGCACCATGTCACAAGGACGGCAAGTGGCCGCTTTAGTTTAAAAACTTGTACACAACAGCGGGGAAGGTTCCCCCAGTGACTTGGCACACGGGAGGTGTATAGCTAAGGCATGATATAGACTCTTAAACGGGATTTCAGTGGGAGCGACGCACCTTCTCCATCCACTTTTAAAACTCCCTTGAGGCACCTAACGGTAAATCTTTTGGCACGTAAATTCCTTGCTAAAACCCCAAACACAATCCCGAGGCAAACTGTACTCAGAGTATCAGAGCCCTGAGTTAGACCGGCGCAAACAGCACCTACGTGTGAGTGCTAAGGAGGCCATCTGGGAGGAGGGCGAGCCCTGACCGGCGTGAGTCTTGATGCAAAGGGCACGACAAAGCTCTCCCGCGGCCACCAGCACCGTGCCATCTGGCATTGGCCTGCGGCCACCTCTGGGGTGCTCCATCGGACCTGGCCGCTGAAAACAGGACGCGAGGAACAACAAGACCGGTTGGGAGGCAGAATGTTATTAAATAAATTGGCACGCTCCGTTGTGCAGTAAGAGACCCTGCAAACCACACCAGGGGATTTAGATGGTCAACGTGACTCCCTTCCACCCCTCTGCTGTCACATCTCCCTCGCTTCTCCAGCTTCGTAATCCAGATGTCCAGGGTGGGTGTGGACAGACACAGTGTGGATCTTCCCCACTCTGCAGGAAGAAGCTGTGCCGTACCTGCCTAACCCAGCACCTCGCAGCCGAACAGAGCAGCACCCCACACTGCTGAATTTCAGAGAACCCCAGACTGGTGGGGGTGGGAAGGGACCTCCGGAGATCATCTCGTCCAACCCCCTGCCACAGCAGGATCACCCACAGCAGGTCACACAGGACGGCGTCCAGGCGGGTTTGGAATCTCTCCAGAGAAGGAGACTCCACAACCTCTCCGGGCAGCCTGTCCCAGTCCTCGGTCACTCCCAGAGGGAAGAAGTTTCTCCTCATCTTCAGGTGGAACTTCCCATGTTCCAGTTTGTGCCCGTTGCCCCTTCTCCTGTCACTGGGCACCACTCAAAAGAGTCTGGCCCCTCCGTCTTGACACCCACCCCGCAGATATTGATAAGCTTTGATCAGATCCCCTCTCAGGCTTCTCTTCTCCAGAATAACACGCCCCAGCTCTCGCAGCCTTTCCTCATACCAGACATGCTCCAGGCCCCTCATCATCCTCGCAGCCCTCTGCTGGACCCTCCCCAGTACTTCCCAGTCTGTCTGGAACTGGGGAGCCCAGCACTGGACACACAACTCCAGATGTGGCCTCACCAGGGCAGAGCAGAGGGGCAGGAGAACCTCCCTCGACCTGCTGGCCACGCTCGTCTCAACGCACCCCAGGACAGCACTGGACGCCTTGGCCATGAGGGCACGCTGCTGGCTCATGCATGAATTTACTGCCAAGAATAAGGGAAGCAATACTAAAGCATTTAGCCACTTCTTAATTCCACACGAAAAGTGTCCAAAAATTATTATTTCATGGTACAACTGGGGAAACTGAGGCACAAAGACAGCAACTCCCTGTTCCCAGCCCCACGGAGCACGAGGCTGCACAGGCACAGAAGGAAAAGGCAATCCCTGCTCCGAGCATCTTAGAGGGTGGATTTGGTTTAGACGGTAACTTGTGGCACTGTCCCAGGTATTCAGTGCATCCCACAGCTCCCGACAAACCAGAGCGCACTCTGGAAACGCCAGCACTTGAAAAAGAAAAGATACAAACCCGCTAGCCCCTCGCTCATAAAAACTCTGAAAATCCTCCAATCCGAGCGCTCAACCATCCTTTTGCTTCCAGCTTATAACGGTTTAAAAGATGTTAGCAGCACAAGTGCACCGTTGGTGTTCTCGACGCATGAATTCCAAAGTACTCGCGTTAAAATACAGCCTGCAATTGTGGTGTGGGTGTGCGCCAGACTAAGGATCGGATGGATGGATGGATGGATGGATGGATGGATGGATGGATGGAAGGTTTTCACTGAAAAGCAAACGGATCAATTGACCAATGATTGATCTTTTTCTTTCTCCTTATAGATCTAGTTTTGAACAGAACTATTTCTTCCTTGCTCTGTTTTTGTCTCCTTTTTTACACATCTCTCTTACAAACCCAGTCTGTGACCTCGGTCCCACACTCAGATAGTTCTGGACTTGCAGGAGGGAGACCAAACAGGCAGAAAATGGTATTTTTTCAGGAGCCAAGCATCTCCTCACTTTGGGGAAGCTGCGCCCTGAACGTCGCTTTTTTTTCGGCAGCGTAAGTCCCTGCGACCAGCCCCTCCAGCCTTCTCCCCAGCCCCCTCCCCAGGGAATCTCCCCGCTCCTCTCCGCTGCTGTTTCTACTTCTAAACACTCAGCCACTTTCCTGGCAGAAAACCCTGCCAGTGCCACCTGGTCGCTTTTCCGTCTCCCGGGAAGTTTTGCGGTGACCTGTGGACACAGCCGGGAATGTGGCTCGGACACGGAGGTGGGGAGCCGGGGGGGAGACATCTGCCAATGTGCACACTCACATCCAGCCACACACACACATCCAGCCACTCGCATCAACAGTGAGTCAGAAACAAAGAAGAAGAAGGAGAAAAAAAAAAAAAAAAA